>JAVQJF010054194.1:0-44056 GCA_036023855.1 Gadopsis marmoratus | reverse complement strand
CCGGCTCCTTTTTCACTTCAAACTTCATCAGATCGAAGTCATTAACATATTCCATGGCCAGGGGACTGGTGGGCAGGTCGGAGTTGCTCATTGCCAGCTCTGATGCCATCCTCTTGCTGCTGACAGTCCTCCAAACGGGCTGAAGCGCAGCTGTCAAACTGGGTTGGCCGGGAAGCGCGTGAGCCACTGTGATTTTTGAGCGTTTGTCTCGAAACAGAGAACGTTGGCGCTCGGCGTCCGTGTCTGCAGCCGCGGACTTGCAGGCGTGTGCAGAGGAGTTTCCCTCCGCAGAGTCTATTGCGCGGACACAGCGGTGCCGCGCGCGCGAGCAGCGGAGTCCCTTTTCAGCATGTGCGACTCGGCGGTTTTGTATTTCAAACATTTAACACTTCACGGCTTCCTCGCGAGTACATGGCGGCGGCGTGGTGGTGGTGGTGGTGGGGGGGGTGGGGGGGGGGGTGGGACGAAGAGCCGAGAGCCGGGGCAGCGAGCGCAGCCTCGCGCGTTATATGCCGCTGACTGGTGGGGCGACTTTTTAGAGGGATCACACGCAGCAGATGAGTTTAAGAGCATAGCGGCTGCCCTGACGTCAGGCTGGAAGTGGGAAATTGACTCGGACGAAGAGCCAATAGGGTCGCACACTCCGCGAGCTAATTAGCATATTAGCAGCCCGCAGGAACAAAACTTTCCGCAACTGTCAAAAGGCCATCAGCTGACTGTCAGCTGGGACGCGGACGCCCGACTCTCCGGCTATGGGCGTCATTTTAATCTTTTTAACGTGGAGCAACAATTCACGCAGGTTTCATTCGTTTTGATTTCAGCGGAGTGCAGTGGCGCGTACATGCTGCAGGTTCATGGAGTCCTAACGCAGAGCATTTAGAGACAAGAGACTGGATAGAAGGCTTTTCTTTACAACAATCTAAGATCTACAAAGTGCATATTTAAAATATTTGTATGTATAGGGAGCATTTAACCATTTGCATCTGTAGGCTATTTGATTTTATATCTTATATTTTCTGCTGTTTTTAATGCAGCATATTACATTTTGTTAGTCGCTCAAAACAAAAACTACTTCAACTTATTAATGACAATATCTAATATTCCAGTTGTTTTATAGCACCAGTAACTATATAAAATGCAAACTGCATGTATGGACGATGCTGAGTGGAAACAATTGACTAAGAATATGAAAGGTGGATTGAAGAGATTTGTCATGCCTCTGCGCAGCATAATAAAACTCAACACTGCCACCTTTTGGACATGCCAGTACATGGGATTTCCCTTTCAATCACTGTAATAGCCCACACAAATTTCAAACAAAGAATAGCAGATGTTATAAAGGGATGGAAAACACACTGTTTGCAAAACACACACAAATCAATTGCCACTGTTCCTTGTGAATTTCGAAGGACTTATGTAAGAAAGTCAAACCTGCGTGGAAGAAGTCCTGCCAGTGCACGTGAATACCAGTGAATCCAGCGTTCCTTCCAAACTGATATTATGTTCCACAGCCATAAACATTACATTATCTAAGCATGGGGTCATATAAACCACTCTCCTACATCACACTTTATCTTAGTTCAGAGGTCTCCCCCTTTTAATTGACTCGTGTACAACAGTAACACCAAGCAGTCCATGTGTTTCTATAGTTCCCATATCACTATGTACAGCTGGGAGGCCATAAGGGGCTCAAACACTGCGAAGAACGTATGCACAACTGAATGTTTTAGTTTATGTAAAGAGCACACAGCTCTTTACATATATTTTTATTTCATACGTTTAGACAACATATGCCACTGCTGGTGTGAAGTGATGCTGACAGATATTGTTTCAGCAAACTTATGATGAAGTTCCTGATATAGAAACCACCTAATGCTAATATATTCAGCGTGATTCCTATGTGTTCACCCGAATCCATCAACCAGGATGACATTACTTTAGGATTACTTTAGTGTGGGACTTATACTCTTAAGTTTGAGTTTCCTGCATCTGCGTTAATGGCAAAATGCAAATAACCGATGACACATGGCAGTTTACTCATTCAATCTTAATGCAATTTCTTTGGGAACGGAGTGACGTAAGCTAAACTAAGGCTGGTCAGTCGGTGTGTCGATTTCTTTTGTGGCCTCTTTTTACATGGTGCTGACAAATAACCATTTCTTTCCTGTGACAAAAGCCTATAATCATAGTCTCTCTCTCTCTCTCTCGCCCTCTCTCTCCAAGTGCATGATCTCATCGTTGCGACGATGTGTATTTTTAGATTCCTGGGTGCACACTATTTAATGATAGGCCAAATCAGTCACATCCCTGCTGCCAAAAGCTGTGGAAGATGATCCTGCCAATCAGCCAGATATTTTCATAACCATAAGGAGTTTCGCTACGGTTGTCCAAAAACTCTCGCTAAGATAGTGTCTTCCAGTTTACTCTGTTTTACATTTAGTGGAAACAATCTCTTTTTCTATCCATCTCTCTCTGACATCATAACTAGGAAGTGTATAAACATACTGACAGATGCTGTATGTAAGTGTCTTAATTATGACATTTTGATTACAATGAAGACACAATTCTGAAATACGGAATTTAACATTTTAAATAGATTGTGTAGCATAAATGTTATGAAAGAGAAAAAAATGTAGTCAACCTATCATCGCAAGTTACTGAATGTTCTAGTAAAGGGGTAAATGGATGCATCTGCTTGCAAATTAACACAGCGCTGTGCGTGTGGCTCAAACAAAACTCAAAAAAGAACCCTATTGTTTCTATTTCCATTCTGTTGCCTTGTCATCTGTTTGGGCTTACCTGTTCATAGGACGGCACAGCAGTGGCCCGTTCCCTGGGGTACGGCCACAGCAGAGCGAGACTAATACACAAACGAGGGGAGAGCCCATTAGTCATGGCAGAAGAAAGTGGCGGACCTAATTTAGCTGCTTTTGTGCCTTTGAAGTTATTGATGATGCCGAGCTGAGAGAGATCTACATGGAGAGGATCGGGCCGCTGTGAAGAGAACTTTTCAAACTAGGGAGGGAGAAGTTCATGTGACGTGGTGGAAGAGCAACGCAGGGTGTCTTTCAAACTGGTAAAACACTACAATATCATTAAAAAATGGGCCGATCCTATTTTTCATACTTTATAGTAATTTGTAAAACTGGTGGATTTTTGAAACCACAGCAACCACATGAAGCAGAAAGTGTGGTTGTTAGAGCGCTGTAGAAAATATGGAGTGCTTGTCGTTAATGCTGATTAGGTTTGGTCTTTTTACAATGTTATACGTGTACACTTTCAGTTTATTTAAAATTGTTGTGTCAAGTATTGGACTGACTATGACAAATTCTCATCTGGTGTCGACTGAATATTTAGAAACTCTTAACAACCTCCTGAAGAGTTTCCTTGGGACATTGTATTGTTTGTTAGACCCTCTTTTAAATAGGCCATTAACCCATCCCTTAATTTATTTCAAAAGACATAAGAACTGTGTTGTGAAGATAACAAAATTCATTATATGCATTCACTTTGCAGTGTCATGTGGCTTTGATACAACAAGACGACTTCTGGTTTTGTGTTGGAATGGTGTAGGGTGAGTCTAAGGTGTTGGTCCCACCCGTTTCTCACCAGCCTCTTAAAATAAATAATGTACTGTTGAGATACGGTTGATAAGTCCTCGAGGGCTCAGGGCTGTCCCACTGTGAAATTGGCAAGTGTCTGACAACTTTTTAAAAACTTTTTATGCACACTTTCCATGAGACCTTTCTTAAGGGAAAGACCCACAATGCATTGTGTTGCAACATTAGAATAGCAAAGACAGTGGACATGTGCATCATAAAAGACAAAACAAAACATGGAAAGAGTCTTCATAATGATATTTCCTTTTAATTACACACACACACATGCATATTGTTGACAACCAGCACTATGTATGTAGCATTGTTTGTCTTATGATGGTGACTTCCAATTCCTACATCAAACTACATCAGTCTGAAATATCAGCCTCGCCTTTTACTGAACTCAGAAACATCTAGGTAATGTGACTTCAAACAGTGTTGTCCCACTCATCATACAGAGTTTAGAGCCCTGACCCGTCACCCAATCTTGCACTCTGACACTTGTAATGATGTCACAGGTGAGGGTTCAGAGCTTGGGGCTTATTGGGTAGTATAAAATGATTTGCCAATAAGCAGACTGACCTGGCAAAGAGCTTTAAAAAGAAATCATCATCAATAAAGTTTTTGTTTGATGTAAATTACAGGTGAAAGGAGCAAATTGAGGTGGTTCAGGCACCTGATAAGGATGTGCACTGGATGCCTACCTTTAGAGGTTTTCCAGGCGCCTCCAACTGGTAAGAGGCCCCGGGGTAGACCCAGAACGCGCTGGGGGGATTATATATCCCAACTGGCCTGGGAACGCCTTGGGGTCCCCCAGGAGGAGCTGGAAAGTGTTGCAGGGGAGAGGGATGTGTGGACAATTCCACACATTCCACCTACAACTTCCACTCTGACTGCTTGTCCAGAGTGACACTTTGTAGTAATATGCAAGACATCTGTCAATAGCTGGCGATAACCCTGTGTAAACAAATTCAATCCTTTAATCTAAGCTTAGCAATAACGCAAAGAGTTTCATTTAGATTAGAGCGTTAGAGGTGGTGTCAGTCAGAACTCGTCTCATTCTGGTGAGTGACTGAGCGGAGAGAGCAGAGGTCACTGAGTTGTTTGCTGTATGTCTGTTAGACCGTGCATTTGTGTGTGTGTGTGTGTGTGTGTATGTGTGTGTGGTGGTTGCGGTTGTTGCTCAGTCCCAGACAGGGCTGGATAAGGCCATCTAATCAGCCTCTTTGCATTCCAACACTTTTATGAGCCGCCCCTAACCTGAGCCTATTAGTGTATCCATGTTCGCATTGGTGTACTGTATACGTGAAAGCTGATAGCGCCTGCAAACACACAGGCAGCTCAGGTGGAAGAATGGAGTCGCAGAGCTTTTAATTTGACAAGAAAGACTTTGTTTAAGCACTGCCTTTAACTTTCAAACGGCGAAGACAGAAGCACTACCCGTGCTGTGTATCTCTACTAATGTGAGGAGCTGGTATTGCTCTGGGACAATGCAATTTCATCAACAGTTTAGTGACAACAACAAAGCTTGGAATATCAATTTTCACCCCACCAACAGAATGTGGGCACAGCCATGTCATAATTACCTTAATCCATTAGTCAGAAGGAGGGTGAGGCTGGGAAGGGTGCAGAGGACAGCGCAGACAAAACAAGGTCAGGAGGAGAGCAGCTCTGGAGTCTGAGGTGGATTTTGGATGGCCCCTCTGACACGGGTGGAAAGTATTTGGTAGCCTACAGCTAGTTGGGCTTTGTGTGACTGGAGAACGCCGACGTATGACCCACGAGCTCGTATCAGTTCTGTGGCTTAATGCCGAGGGACCAGCAGTAGACCCGTGAATGTGTTACAGTGCTGTGAACAGCACACTTGCACATGTTTCCTAGACTATCTCAGTGTCACATGACCAGGGGTGACCAGGAGTTCTGTGGTTTGATCCCTCATATGTATTCCACTTCCCCGTCCAACTGAATATTTGTCAAGCTGAATAACATGGCTGCTAATTAATAGTTTGTGGCCTGTAAATGTAGGCTACTCTGCTCACCACACGTAGAGTAATCGAAAAAGGCTAGTCAATATTGCACAAGAATTGGCAGAGTGGCTTGCATATTAGCCATAATTACATTCGCATGAACATAATATATTGGTTAACTGTCATGTGTATGGTTAATGTGTATAGCAATTTAAGGGCATATTAACTGTTGGATAGCCTTCCAGGGTTATCTCTTTAAGATGACCTCGATGCTTTCATACGTCTTAGACTTTCATCTCTAACTGTGTGCGTGCACGTAGGTGTGTATGACTTAATGTTAAAACAAATACTTACAGTACAATGATTGCGTTTTCTACTAGACTTAGCAAAGTTATACTTCTCATGTCAACAGCCTCATTGTTTTTGCATGATGGGGTCACGGTTTTAGAGGTGAGTAGTGTACAGAAAGGAGCAACATATTCTGGGCAATAACGCAAATCAACATAAATACTGTTAAGTATGGCCATAAACATCTCTCTGACATTGGCTATACAAAAAATTCCAAAAAGGTAGAGTTTGTATCAGGGATATTGTATTGGTAACATTGTGTCCACCTCCTTTTATGTTATCTACAGTAAACAGGGCCAAAAGGAATTGCAGCAATGTACTGTATGCAGGAGTTGTCACCGCCTACACGAGTCTCTGGCTGGTCTCTAGCCTCCACCCCCCAAGCTGCTTCTGTGCCCTTGAGCTACTGTAGCCTGGGACTGACACTAACAATAAAGTATAATTTTCACAATTACAGAGAGTCAGCAAGCTAATTACAGCAGAGATCCAACAGAAATATCAGATGACAAGAGGTTTAGCTGCCCGAGCTGAAACATCTTGTAAAACTCTTTGCCCCTTTGTCTATTGTTGAGCATATGAAAATGTGTAGAAAACAGAAATGTGTGGTGAGTTTGTGTGTGTTAATGTTTTGTTTTTGTAACTCGTGGATATCACCTTATCTATGATCTTTTCCGATTCACTCCTCATCTCTTACATGGTCGTTACACTTCATTGTGTTCGTCGAAAATGCCAATACAGGCCACTGACTTAGTGAAGAGAAACAGGAGCAAAGGCTGTCTGTGTAAACCCGCAGTTTGATAAAAGCCACAGAAGTTTTTTCAGGGTTACCAGCGCAATCTGTCAAGGGGACGTCTTAATCTTCTCTTATGCATCAGAGAATGTGGACACAGATGATATCACAATTTTTAGAGAAGTAACTCAGTAATGAGAGATGGATGCATATTTGTGTATGGATGATCAGGATGCTGTTGATGCCCCTATTGTCCTGTGTTCTTGGTATCATGGATATCTCTGATCACAGCACACATCACCCACACACTAACAAGTAAATAGAAACACGCAAGCGAACACAATGACTCAAACCATCTCCCAAATGCATGCATGCTTACCCACATGCGCATGCTTGTAGCCTAATGAGAGATTTTCTGACCTTTCTTCATGTACCCCTGGAGAATATTGATGAATCCTCTTTTAAAAATAACTCTTGCCTTGTAGGGTCATTAAATGATTTACAGTGATTTCACCAACACATAATTATTACATTTATTATGTTGGACTGTAAAGGGTTGGGCCATTGTGGTAGGAGGTGGACCTTTTAACACACAATAGAGGCAATTAAAAGTAAATTTTACGTGAATACACTGTACTTATGTTCCACTCAGAAGTTAACATCAGAAGAAAAGCATTTACAGCCTTTAGGGCGGTGCATTAGCCACTATAAAACTAAACCTGTAGCACTTAGGTGTGTGTGTGTCTGATTAATGAATGAAAACCTATTAAAGGAGGGGAGAACACAAGATTTTAGTGTGGGCTCAGGCTAATTATATTTAACTTTCCTATAATGTCATGCAACTTTAAAACTCTGGTCCTGAATTTCAGCCATTTCTAATTGTAGGATTTGCATTGACATTTCATTCTTTTCTTTTTTTTGTCATACAACCTAAACCATTATGAGAAAAAAAAACATTGTCACAATGGAACGTGAGTGGATGAGATTTGTCTCCTCTCAGATCATTCTTATTACCTGTGTCAAATCAGACCTAATCTAACATAGCGAGTGAGCTAAGTAATCACAGGTAATGTCACGTTTGGTACCTTATGGCAAAAAGAGTAATCGCCACGTTCACATCGCTAGCTTATGGAATTATCTTAATATCTATATATATATATATATATATATATATATATGTCAGCCATCGCTAACCCCCAAATGTGCATCACTTGCTTCCCTGTGCTACCAGTGTCATTACCGATATTATTAAGGCCTGTGTGCTTGAATCCTGCATTTTGTGTCTGTTCCTAGTAATGATATCTTCTCAATTGTTATGCTGCTAAGCTGGTTAAAATGTCATCTGGCTGTGATTGTGAGCATGGCCCTTCAAACATTCCCAGTGGGTGAGGAGCTTAATGTTCGTTTGAGCCCTCTGTTGAGCACCCGCCATTAAAAACCCGACTGAAGCCCCAACGAAGGTGATTTAAATGAACTAATTTGAGGAACATTTAATTGCCATTGGAGCGTAATTGAATGTTTCTCTGAAGTGCTGAGCGACTCAGACTGGGGAGATACTGACGAGGGTGTGCACAGATGCTGAGAGTCGGCCCGTTCTCAGCCGACAGGGCAGATAAAAAGATCAGAGAAGCATCCACTGGATAAATAAATCTGTCACTGCTAAATTATCCTCAAAATTGCAAGAAAACAAAGCTTAGTGAAAGGTCTGATCCTCCATTTTTAAGTTGTATTTAAATGATTCACTCCAAATATTGTTGTTGCATGTGACAAAACAGTGTAAAGTCAGTGAATTCTAAAATGTATGTAGCTGTTTAGTTTAAACAGAGATGTCAGCGTGGAGATGGATGAGCGGGGTGGATTCACATATAACAGAGAAAAAGGTGAGCAAGGGGTGAGACAATATTTACAGGGCAGGTGTGCTGCTTTGCCAGTAACAGCCCCTTCCTCTGGACACATGTTTTTAAGCTGAGGCTACTATTGGCCCTGCCGTTGCATTTCATGGCCTTTGGAAATTCCCACATCCTCACACCTGCACCATCCATTACAGGGAATCTCCTTCTCCCTCTGCTCTCAGAGTGTATATCTGTGCGTGTGTTTGAGAGGAAGACCGACAGTGAGTGCCTCCGCATGTATATGCAAGTAAATATGTGTCAGTCTTTACGAGTGGCATAGGCAGCAGCTGCTCTCCCTGTGGCCCGCTCAGTGTCTGGAAGCCCAAAGGCCCCAAGGCAGGAGATGCCAAACAAATCTACCTTTTAGCTTCTTGTAGGCTTGAAGCAAAATGTCAAAACAAAGATACAGATAGAATATTTTAAAAAAAAACATAAAAAACCCACTCCTGATGTTCTGTTGCTTCCCTACTTTCTGTCTCATCTTCTGTCTCTGCTGAGATTATATGGGGGAGCCTAGATAGTCGTCATTTGTCAAAGTCTATTCTGTATTTGTAACCGGGCTTCAGCATACAGCAAGCGGAAGCTGGTTGGTTAAATGCCGGTGACGCTATTATAAGGTTAAATCTAGAGTATACAAGTCTGCAGGCTGTATGGTGAGAGCATTTCCTGCAGAACAATGAGTCTCCAAGCTTGTCTGATGGAGACAGAGACACAGAGGGAGATAGGGGGAGAGAGTTAGTGAGGGAGAAACGGAAAGAGAGAGTCATCATGTGTGAACCTGATAAAGTTCAAAGTGTCTTTAATTGCAAACACAGCTGATGATGATATTTCTGAGTCAATATGGTTATTATGATTCAGAACATCTTGATACCCTTTGCAACCAGTGCATGCAAACTTGTACTAGCTCAGAGTTACCGAAACTCAAAAAGTAATAAAGGAAGCCATTATATTTAGATCTGATGACTTTCATGAATGTAGTAAATGCTTCGGATTAGCAAGCAGAGCTCTGGAGGGCCTGGACAGCGCTACACTTGGTGTACATTAATGCAAAGGTTACCATTAAATTTAAAATCATCTACCTGTTAACAGACATTTGCATGCTTGCCAGCATCAAGAAAAAACCACCATTGTGAATTTATCAGACCTTACCAAATTCAACAAAATCCTGATGCTGTCATTTGAACACAAATTTTTCTAAGCATATACAAGAAATACTGATGGGAAGTCGCAGCAATATTTTCAAATGTTTAAATGTGCCTCTTGCACATTCCCAGCCTAAAGTGGTACCCGAGGTTGGTGCTGAGTCTTCTGTAGACACACACTTGACACCAGTAACTTACATTAATGGCTAATGTTTTCAGAATTGTAGCCTATGCAAATCATCAGCAAATGATCTCTTTCTTTTGTTTTCATTTGCTGTAAAGCAAAGAGTTTGTTTTTCTCTTCATTTGTTGCTGACTTTGTTTATCCGTATAGCAGCATTCTGGTTTCCTCAATGCAGCAAATCAGGATTTCTGTGCCTTAAACGGGTCAAGCTGAATTGTTTGAAGCGTGGGCAAAGTGTGTGCTATTATACCAACAGCTTGGAGTCTTGCCAAGCATTGATTCACCAGTATCCTACCTTAGTCCACGGAGAGTACGAAAGAAGGGTCATTTAGAGTGTGTCATACACAGTCATTGCAATATTGGTAATGTTTCTGTGTACAAAGGTTTGATTCAGCTTTGTAAATACTGTATATTAGCCAGCAATGAGCGAATCAAGGACATTTAACGACATTTAGTTCTGTTGTAGCTGTAAGTAAGACATGAGACAGGTCTTGGTGTGACATGTAGGTGTATCAGGTGTTGCTTCAATAGAAGTGTGACAGACATTCAGCTTCTCATCAGCACACACATGCATCCATACCCTGACCAAACCCACACATATATATATAAATGGGCAAACACCTAGACATGTATACTAACCATGTATACTGTGAGAAATAGCTTAATTCTCAAGATAGACATCACATGGTTGTTGTACATTCTGACCAGTTAGTCAAACGACTCTCTGTCCTGAATGCACTTCCCATGGAGACATAGGGACTAAATTGGCTAATAAAAGCTCATAATCTTAATTGTGGTCCGTGACTCCAGAGTTCTGGCATTGGAGAGCACATGGACAATGACACCCAGTTGTCAGAGCGCATCCTCTAACCAGGCTGACATTCCAAACAGCAATTACAGCACGGAGCCCACCAATTCAGACGAAAACACCTACTCACAAAAACAATGGGCATCGCTGTTCGCACACAAGGGCAACCCTCTCTGGACCCTCTTCATTCCTCTGTCCCCCCTCTCTGCTCCTGGTGCAATCTTGCTATTAATCTTAACTCATTCATTAGATGAATTCTCAGTCATTGTGTGTTCTCACATTAATGTTAAGGCCATGACAACAGGTCAAGTCCTGGCAGCGTGTTTGCTGTCAGGGATAACTTGATTGCAATTGATGTGAGCTTGGAATTTCTTTGTGTTTTCAATGTTACTCTATGATATTTTGCCTACAGCTCCATCACATTGGCATGATTGTTTTTGGTTTCCCAACATAGATTACAGAAGGCACACCTGTCTAGTCATAGTAGTATTTGTCAGAGGGCCTATTTGTTACAAGTACTGTGTCTGTAGCAATATATCAAATATCAAAAGTAAGTGTGAGGGGGGGTGTAGAGTAATGTGAAGGAGACATAGTATTGTAGTCGTTCTGTCAAAACAAAATATATGTGCCAGCTCATATGTAGCTGGACGCTGCCTACCTTTCCCCCGCAATTCCCAGACATATTCCATTATTTTTCTCAGTTTCTTTAAGGAACATAAAACTAAAAAAGTCAGTGCTGTCCAAATGCTTGTATTTCATGCGCACGGCCATTATTCACACCACGTAATTATGTGTTAATGGCCTGCGCCACAATTTTGTGTGCAAAATCTGGTTTGTAATTCAGTGTGAGATGAAATAGCCCAGATGTAACGGAAATAGCATTAGTCCTACTGAAGTCTTTATGTTTTTATACCTTTCCTCTGAAAACAGTACATGTTGACGAGACACAGTGTTGCTAGCGTCTATTTCTTACAGGGCATCGATTTATTCTGAATGATTATATGTATAAAGCCCTCAGAGAATGTAACAACAGCACCTACAATTGAGTTTAGGGTGATGATGTTGAAATAATGAGCATGATTCATTCAGTATTTACAAGGCCATGTCGAAGCTGCTCTGATCAATACAGATCAATGAGTAAAATGATTTGGCAAGTGCTCTGGCACAAAAACATGTATCCCACTCTTCAAGTGGCATTGCGTCACAAATTGATGGAAGAAGTCATGTCTGCCATGAGCGTGTTTGCTAGTGGCTGCTTTTCAAACCATCTGCAGCAAAGCTAGCTCACTGCTGGGCCGTGCAAGAACCAAGTCTTGTGTAACGCTCCTTCAAAAGAACATTTGTTCACCATCTGTGACTGCTGCTCCCACTCCATGCAGAGTTGAAGCAAAGACGCAGCACTGCTCCCTTTCTCACAATGCAGAGCAATGTTGCCACTGGATCTTTCTAACCTTCTCCCTCCCACAAAAATAATATTAAATGAAAACTATAAATCAACTCCAGCTATGACAGTGAATTGCCAACCTTCTCTGGGATCATGAAAACATAATCACTGCATAAATTAAACCCCCTGTTTTATTTTTTTTTATCACTAAGACCCCTGGCCAGTAGAGTGTGTTTTGATGACAGCTATGTGTTTCTTGTTGCGCCCCATTCAGCCTGCGGCGGGCTGCTAAAGGCATTAGTCAAGGCTGGAAATATTGCGAGGGTGCCAGGTAGACTCACATGTCCACACAGACTGAGAGACAAACCTCAGCCACGGAATGGCAGGAGAATGGATCCATTAGAAAACACTACATTTTAATTAATATAAGTGTTGTATGTCCAGTGTAGGACGGTATTGATTCCACATGCTTACTTGCAGGTGTTTGCAACATTATTCACAAAAGGAAATATGTTTTTACTCACTAGATCTTATTTTCTAAAGCATTTTTCTATATACTACTCCATTTAAACATGGTCCTCAATCAACTTTCAGCAATACTGAAAGACAGCTAGATGTTACTACAGAACTTTTACCACTGTAACTCAGGCCAGAGGACATGACTGTGACTCAGACTTGTATGACGCTGCAGCAATATCAACAGAGCGCTAATGCAGGCATGCTTCCTCTCTGTTAGCTTTCTCTCTTTCAGCGCACTCACATCCACACAGGTCCAACCTACACTGTGGCATTGTCCAGCGCTGTGGGATCTCTCAGCTCGTTTCTTTCTCTCCTCTTTTGTTTGGTTAAGCGGGGGCCAGAGGTTTGGGTTTGTCTATGTAGGTGGAGTTTTGGAAATCGGACTCGTTTAAACTGCCCAGTGACAGTTTGCTGTACGCCAGCTGGAGGCTGTCCTGGGACTGAACACATAACTTAGCCTGTCGGACAGTATACCGTACAGGCTAGAAAGTGGGATCCGTATTCTGTATTTAAAGTCGTCTTAAAATTATGGTCATCTGTCAGCACCAAACTATTGGAATACCAAGAGGAGAATATATGAGTCCTGTGTTTAGTCCCATGGATTGTACAAGAATTTCACCGTCCAATAACAGTCAGGCATGCTGATAACTGAATTAGCAAAGCAAACAACCAAAGTTCAGTCATATTTCAATGTATTGATTCTTTGATAGTGTGAGTTTAGATACGTCATTTATTTTTTTTGGGGGGGGAGAGTGACAGTCTTCTTCCTTTGTGGCTGTAAACTTGGTTGTGTGAATGTATGCACACCCCATGACAAACCCTCTTTGCTCCCGTAGACATGTTGACGCATCTGAGTTTCCTCAGACAAAGAACTCTTTTCCTGCTCATTACCAATAATTTCTCTCCATTGCTCAGCCTGTGGATGATGAGCTCAATTACCCATGGCTGAAGCTAAATCACCCTGCGTCAGTCAGAATTTGCTACAGGAGGAGCTACGGATGCTCAAGGAAAGGTTATGGTGCCCATTTCATTGTCAGGACTAGAGGTCTTCACGGGTCTAACAATTTGGACTGACCTGAACCTAAACAATGAAACACCTAACTGCACCCAACATACAATTAGACTCAATATCATTTGGACCTGGTACTCGGATCATATGTTGGATCTAGGACCATAGCAACTGAGTGGACCAGGGAAGACCTTTAGTCTGGGCCTCATTCTGCATCAATACTACCTATTTAACAGTTACGCTGACAACATAGACTATATTGTATCAGTGATCAAGCTCTAGTTGCATTTTTCTACCAAGTAGGAGATTTGTGAAGTTGATCCTAGTTTGAAACACTGTAATAACCTTATGGCATGCCCTTCAAATAATCCACATTTAAATGCTATGAACTCAGAAACTCATAAGTACATAAACACACGAAGTACTGACTGACATGCACTGTTTATGCTGTGTCATGTGACGTTTTGCTCAAGGGCAGGGTTACAGTCAACAGCAGCAAAGACTGAAATTTGGGGCAGAGGAGCAGGGCTAGGAAAGGGGCTGGTTTAATGAGAAGTCAAAGGTCATTCTGGGTCAAGTACCCTGCCTGGGGACTACATGTTAAACACACTCCCCAGGGAAAATAGGGACAGCACAGTGTCTGACAAGATCAACAGCGCTGGCCTAATTAGGACAAACAGACACTGGGGACCAAGCATGTCTCCGAAGAACAAAAGGAACAAAGTAAATCTCACTCGTCTGTTGTTATTGTTTTGAAATAAACTTATTTCCTTGAATTATTCTTTCCTTTCCAGTTAGTGCAGTAGGCTTCACCACCAACAAGGATTTACCGTCTGGAGTGTAATTTGGAGAGGCTCCTTGAGGAAACAGCCTCCTCAGGGGGAAAGACAATTAGTCCTTCAACAAACAGCACGGATCAGTCGCTTTAATTAAACACCCTCCCCCATCATTGTCTCATCCCTCTTCCCTCCCATTCCCTCTCCTCCCTTTCTTCTCTACTTTTTCTCCGCTCTTTTTATGCGAAGGAGTCTGGATTTTAATCCTAGGCCAGATGACACCCTAATAATTTGTTGTGTGCCTTGCTGAGCTCCTAACCAGTGGATTAGATGGATATTGGTCGGTGGGGTAGTTTGTGGAGTTAGCGCTAACAGGATTTACCATCAACTGAGTATATCAAAGGCAGAGTCCTGCGCTAAGCACTAAGCACTTCACCAAATTAAAAAGTGACCCACAGGTGGGCTCTCTGCACTGTTTGTGCCGATGGGCCATGACGCTAATTGCTTTCTAACTCTGTTACGAGTGCCATCAAATTACACTTGTCAATTAGAGTGAAGAGGGGTGTATGGAAGGTCTGAGAGCTTATCCCACTGATCACTACTGTGTGCTTTACTTCTGTCATTATTGCACACTGGGCATTGAGTCAGATACAGACAAAGCAAAACACCTCTCTCTCTCTTTCGTTTGGATTAAGGTTTCCATTTTTCTATTTCTCACTAAATCCTGCAATTTCCCTTTAAAAGGCGTTTTA
This sequence comes from Gadopsis marmoratus, assembly GCA_036023855.1. Classification (NCBI taxonomy): domain Eukaryota; kingdom Metazoa; phylum Chordata; class Actinopteri; order Centrarchiformes; family Percichthyidae; genus Gadopsis; species Gadopsis marmoratus. The sequence continues at coordinate 28,946 of JAVQJF010054194.1, read as the reverse complement.
ATGTTATTCACATGCTTTGTCATTTTTTTTTATTACGATGTAGGCCAAATAAGAACAGCCTTAATAAGCAACTTTTTCCAGATAATTACTGAGTAGAGGTCATGGTCTACATTATTCACATTATATTCTCAGAGATCAGAAGGAGGTTAACGTGGTTAAGCTGCAAACAGACAGCAAAGAAAAAAGCCTAGAAAGTAGGTGAAGTACAGTACTAGAGAAAACAAAACTGAAACAACACAGGAAACTACTCAGCTCATCCTTTGTATGGGAATGTGCTCAAGTGTATGTGTACCTGATTTGTGTGTGCGTGTGTGCCTTTTCTTTAATGTGATGTGGTAAAGCAGTGAGAGGAAGGCAGGATGTGATGGAGCATGTTCGTACATAACATCCTGTGATGTTGGGGAACCCCACTATTGTCTTTCACCTATATATCGTGTTAAGACCCTACAATATTTCCTGTGCTGGTGTAACTGTGTAAAACAAGTTTAGAGGCCTGTGATTGTACAGCATTTAGCCTCCTGAAGTTTCCATGAGCAAGACATTGAACCTCACTCTAGGGCTGCACTGTCAACTCTTCAATCCCATGGAGTTCGCAAAGAGGGAAAATAAAAAAGCTGAATTTACAAATAAACTCAAAAATCCACCCTTATAAAGGCAACATGTAGTGTTTCCTCTGTGCTTGTGAACAACTAATTGCTTTAATCGTGTGTCTCTGGTTTGGCACTTGTGCTGTATCTTGCTGTATCTTGATTGTGCTGATCTGACCTGTAGACGTTCAGGGAGGTTTTTTTTGTAGCTCAGTCAACCAATAACCTCATGGCATGAGCTTGGTCGACAGATAGGGGTGTGGCATCTGTACATGATGCTTTACTGGCAGTGCAAGGCGTACCTTTCCTGGAAGAGAAACAAAATAATGGGGCAAGAGAACAAAGAGAGATCTGACTCCCTCAGACAACCAGATCAGACAACACACCTGTAGCAGGAGATGAGTGCAGTCGAGTGGCATGGTCTGGGTAGTAATTCCACCTGTATGCTACCCCCTGTGGGCAGAAATCGACTCTCACGGCCTTCAGCAAGGAGAGGCCGTGAGTTGGAGATACAAATGCATGTATCATAGTTGGTGTGAGAGATTTCAGAGGCGACAAAGAATAATGCAGTTAAATCAAATATTAAATAAATAATGTCCTTCATAGTGATACTCTCCAATTTACTGTGTTGTAGGCCAGGGAGCTACCCCCTCTCAGATTTCTCAGTTTCACTCCAGCCAGGCGTATGCACAGCAGCTGTTTCTCTCTGTTGCTTTCAAGTGTTGTGATTTTCATTTACTTGACTGCTTCAGGGCACCGCACCTCTAGTGTGGCATACCGCACGTCTGGCATAGCGGGTCTTACATAAACAAAAGGCCCCTGTTATACACCATGCAACACGTCGTTGGGAAGTGGAAGAGAGGGGAAGAGGGGGGAGGGATCAATCTTTGGCCTCAGTTAGTGGATTACTTTAACTAACCATTCAATTGTCACCTTTTTAAAGAATAAAAGGAATCAAATTAAGTATTAACTTTATTTCTTACCAGCACTGTAGTTGCCTCATGCAGGTTCCAAGCATTTACTGCAACTCAGAATTGCATCCTGATCTATGTGCACAATATGGTTACACTTTTTAAAAAATCTTGCCCAGCACTGCGAGCATATGCTAACACAAACTTTTGATCCTGAAAGAAAAACAGTAAACGCAATTCTTCTTCAACAATGGCTGTCAAAAAGAAAACAAGACTTTATGGAAGAAAAAAGCTAAGTGGGAATAAGTATGACTTTCAAACATGCAATTATGAGATTAGAATGTGAAGAAGATTGAAATACAAAAAGGTATTTAACCACTTCAGTCCCTCGTCTAATAAAGGCAACGCTACAGCATCTTATTTTCTTATTTCTTCACCTATAGAGTAGTTTCTCGAGTCTCTAGTTTCACATGATTTGACAGTTTGCAGAATGAAAGGTTGAGTGTTCTTGTAGCATCAGATTTGATATGTATCGTGCTGTTATCTTGAAATATGAGAAAAGGCAAGTAAGAAAGCGGATTTGCGGGGGTGGTTTTGCACATACGGTATTGCAAGACGTGTATATGTGTGTATGTGTGTGTCACAATGCTGCTACACATATGTTTCGCAGTCTGCACCTCTACATGCGGAGGCTTGTCCTAGTCTGGGATTGCTGCCAAGACAGGAAGTCTCTGTCTTAACCCTTAGTGTTCTGGAGGCACTAAAGGGAGCGATACATCCAGTAACTCCTCAACGAGGAAGGGTCAGGAGAATGGTATTTCCAGTGGGAATGGGAAGGGTTAATTGAACAGTAACCACTGCATCCACTGAGCTGATGTTGTTTTGCTTTCTGCAGCTGGTGGCAAGAACGTGCCCCCACTCTAGTATTTGAGAAGACAATGAGGGCTGTGCTCACATTGCACAAACAAATATACAGTGGATGTGATAGTCTTGAGCAGTTGGACCTAATAATTTACTAAATGTGGTACTGCAAAAGTAACATAGCACTTGTGGAATGGATGAAAAAGTAATCTTCAATATGTCTGTCTGCTTTCACACTGAACACCGTGGCAGTCTCTCCGGCCTTCAGATTCCTCTCTGCTAAGTCTCAACCCAATCCGGCCTACAAGGTCTTCGCTTGCTTTACGGCCTCCAAATGCCACCATAACAAGTACAATTGTGTTCTGTCCACAGTCCCTTCCAGCTTCCAAGTAAAGGGCAAATTCCCCCCCAAAAAACAACTCATTATGAGATGCATTTTGAACAGTAAAGGTTTAATAATAAGATGCCAAATTATGAATGAATGAGAAGACAGTTGAAGGGACAGGCAGATGGATGACCACATGAAAGCCTGCTTGCCTGTCTAAATGTGTCTGTTTCTGTGTCTGTGAGGTGACTAAGGACCTCATTTATTGATTTTTGGACATCCATAATCATTTTGGCTATGTTAGCACTGGAGGGAAGCCATGGGACATTTTTTGTCTCTGGAGTCTCAATTTTTCCCCAATTCTACAAACCACATAATAATTTCCCCTTCCATTTTTTTCAGAAGGAGAGGAAGCTGGTGTTAATTAACATTAAACAAATAAGTCTGAAATACAACAAAAACAAAGAAGTCCAAAGCATATAGAAAAAAATCAATGCTGTACGGCTCATTATGCAGCTGTAATGCTTTTGGCAGGTGGACAAGTGATTTCATTTGCACCTTCATTGCAAGAAAAACATGGCCAGGGAAATGAAAACATTATACAGAGGCAGTGGATGTGAATTGGACGTTGGACAAGCAAAAGTTCTGATTTACAAGGATATGCATTAAATTTGCAACCAGCCCTGCTACACACCACTGGGACACATCCATCTCACACCTACACCTGCTGCCAGGCAGAAACAGGAAAACAGAAAAAAGAGGGAGGATAGAAACGTTGCACAGAAAAGGTAATTGTGAGAGGATATTCGGGTTTCAACCAGTCAGTTTGAAAATTCATGACGTTGCAGAATATGTTTGCCCATTTGAATTTGAGCTAAAATTTGTCTTTTTGACTTGTAGAGTCCAAATCATGGGACAGTAACAGTCATAAACACTGCTCTTCCATCCACGCACGCACAAAACTAAATTAACCTATGTACAGTTAGAGTCAAACCTGCTCATTTGCAAACCTCCCGACTTCAAACAGCGCATTTCCCAAAAAGCTTAATTGGGGTAAGAAATAAATCAAAGTCAAAGTTGAGCAAACACCTTGTCCGTCTTAAAGAAAGCCTGTTCTGTGTAGCACCATGTTCTGCCTATTCAGAGAGAATTGTGTCTAATTGAAGAAGACATGATGTTTGTCCTCACGATTTGGGCCGGGGCCAAATGCTGAGCATCAGGGGGCAGGGCCCCTCCAGGGCATGGAGGCTCTAGGATTACCTCCCTCTGCTAGCTTACATCGTCACTAGATTTCCAGCCATCCCCCTACTTCCCCTCTTTTCTCTCTCTCTCTCTACATGAAGCCAATTTGTTGTGGCAGGCGTGCGTCTCAAGGTCCAGATCTTGTTACACAAATTTAGGTTTTGCCAGAGGATTTTGGACCTGGTCCAGACCAGATAGACGAGGCAGCGTGAATCTCTAAGGAGTGTGAGCCAGAGAAGACATGATATGGGCTGTTATGTTTGATGAGATTTAATAGGGTGGCCTTGTGCGGTGTACAAACAGCATAATCTGTAGGCTATAATGTTACAAATCACTTACTAAGTGCCATCTGAAGAACATTATTCCACTGTGTTCCACTTCATGGATCAAATAACCAAAAAAAAGCTCTGGTAATTGTGCACAAAACTACGCATATTATACAAAAAATGAAAATTATCACTCTAAATTAGTTATTCATGTAGCCATGTCATTTCAGCTGCTGTTCATTTGAGTCCCATGGTGCTCCTTTTCCACATAGCCAGGCTCGTCCCACCAAGACCACAGCACTAGGATTAGCTCAGAGAATACTCATCGTCAGCCATCTTTCCTGGATGAAATCCTGCTGCAATCTCTGACACGGGAAGCAGTGGCCATGGGTTTTGTGCTCAAGAGGAAGAGAGGCTTCTGTGGTTTACACAGCACTGCTTTTATCTCCCCTATTGTTGTTTTAGGGATTGGTAGGTTGATGAGGGTGAGCTGGGGTTGAAGTATTGAACGGGCATGTCCGGCAGTGATAACCATCTCCAGGCAGTATATTGCAAGTTTGATGATGGTACTGAGGCTATTACAGATGACATAACATGTCTTTCATGGTTCAGTATCAAACACATCATTCATGCAACTTGCACTTTGTTCTGGTCAGCATTTCCATAACAATAGAAGTAAAGATTTAAAGAATCTAATTACATTATGAAAAAATATTATACTGCTTTAAAGTAAAACTCTAAATTGGGGAAATAACCTATATTACGCAAACAGTATTTGACATTTATAAACTTGCACAAATATGAATCCTTCTGGTTTTTGATAAGACAAAGACTAAATCAGTTTTCTTTCAACATATTTTGAAAGTTGTCACATAATCTTTGCCAATGTATGCGCTAGAGTAGGGGATGAAGTCAATAAAAGTGAATATTGAGACAATACACCTGATCTGCATGTATTATCTTGCTAGATGCTAGTGCCACAATATACACCTCCTCATATGTTATGTTTTCTATGTTGTTACTAGTGAGGAGGCTAATATTAAGAGTGGTTTTCAGCTCCAGTTCTTGATCAGGGAGACCTTCACATTGTGCTTCCCTGATTTATCAATATCTTATATCTATAGGCCTAAGTATTAACAGGAAGTCCAGCAGCTACTACAGTCTCCATTCCTCTCCTACAGAACAGTGGGCAGTGAGGCTGAGAACAGAGGGCAGAGAGAGCCCTTTAGAAAGTAAACAGACACAGGATTGAAGAAACAAGGAAGAACGAGGCATCTGAACCATGTGGGCATTATGGGAATGTCAGACTGGATGGACAAAGGCTAACTGTGATGGCTGGAAAGTATGGAATTGTCCCCCCTTGTTTGGAAAAGATTAAACTATTATGACCCAAATCATTTTCCCACAGAACTTAGGTAAAGCACTGTGAGCCCATTTCACTGACAGACCTTTCAATGTACAGGCGGAGAGTGGGAAGACATGTTGATCAATTGGGCGTCCATTGTGACTGAACTTGCTGTCTGAATCAGTTCAGTCATGGAAACACTTTTTCTTTCGCTTCTTGGGCTTCTTCAGGCCATATCAAATGACCTAATTATGCAGCCCTTGGCCTGAGATAACCAGTCATGCAGCGTCATGTAAGCTGTACTCGAAACAGCTCAAGACTGCACTGGGATGCAGAGTAAAAGATGCATGAAAGTCTGCTGAAAACGTGACACGTTACTGTCATTAACAGCATTATCATGCTGGACTACAGTTATAATGCTGTTACACTGGATGACAAGCACAGGATTTAAAGAGAGCTGTATTTCTCTGCCAGACTCTTAAACATCTCATTTTCCATTAACATGAGACCTAGAGCAGCGTGTGTCACAGAAGGACATAAATCTCCTGTTTCCCTTCCCCCTCCCTGGCCCCGCACAGTGTGGAGGAAGAGAATACAATTCAGGCGGAGCAGCTCTCTGCCTAACCCTACAGTGTGCTGATGAACAAGAAAGTAACAGTCACTAAAGCTTAAAGATCTCATCAGTTCACCCATACTTTGTCAACTTTTTCCTTGTGTCCCCTCTGTTTCAAAATACTTTGCATTTAGCCATAGTTCCAATCACACAATAAAAACTATGTCCAATCCCCAAATCTGAGTCTGTACCTCGGGAGAAGGCCCAGATATACCCCATTGCTCCATCCCCAGCTGTAGCAAAGCAGTCATTAGCCGCTCTTCCCCTTGCGAAAGGGCTTCACAAAAGCAGTGATGGATGACTCCTCTCAGTCGTCTCTCCTGTGGCAGAAGGGAGCATGCTGCTCCACCAAAGACCCTGCTGCCTGCTGTCTAATCTGCTCCAGAGATGACATGCAATCAGCAAGGAAAGAGCCCATTTAAAGCACTATCCTGTGCTCTTATAGGGGTATCGGAGACTGGCAAATGGTCGTCCAGGGCCTTTTTAATGGGTGTCTAGTTCTGTGCTCTCATGGGGTCCCCAAGCACACTAAAGGGTGGTCTATTTAAGTTCTGGTCAAAGACCGACCTCCATGTTTCCAATTTGAAGCAGGTCTAAAGAGATCCTCTGGCAATGAGATAAAGATTGTTGAGTGATAAAGGTTGAGACTGAGATCAGGAAGTGGTGTTTTGTACCCAACTCTCCCCTCTCTCTCTCCCTCCCACACACATACACAGACGTTTCAGTTCACTTTTCGGTATCGTTTGTTTCAAAGCCGTCATAAGGGTAATTATCCAGGATATTTCCCCTGTACTCATGCCAGATGTACCGTGCGGTTATCAAGATAACACGGCTACTAAACAGCTGTCAAATTCACGTTATTTGTTTGAGAAGTACAGATTTGCTTACTGCTCATTTTCTTTGTTTCGTTTCTTGACAACATAGATTGTCCAGTGTTCTCTCTAAGTCCATATAGAGTGTATTTAAGCTATGTATTTGTTCAGTATTGTATTTTGACAAATGCCACCTTTTTATTGTTTTGTTATTTTTGTTGTCCTTCTGATGTGACAATTCATACATACATGCACATTCATAAAAGATTTTTTGATCAGTTTTGCCATTCCTCCTGACTCATTCATTCTCATTCACTTCCACTACAAACTAACTCCTGAGCGGTTTCAATCAGCAGGCTAAACGTGAGTTCAGCCACGTTAGCTAATGCTGCTCATGCTAACAATGGTCAAAACTACCGTCGTGGGTACCAGAGTGGTTTTTGCCTTGAATTTAGTTATAAGCAGTACTTTATGCTTTTTGAAAGCTCCTAGTTTTGTTAAATTTGTTTTTCCAGGTCTCTTGTCCATCTTAAGGTTTTTTTGTCCCCCGCCTTACTGACACACTGACCTACCAATGCAGACTCTCTCTCTCTCTCTCTCTCTCACACACACATACATTATTTGGTCATTACGCGTATTCTCATTAGTGGTGAATAGGTCTTGATTAGGGCATGTTGACGCAATCCATCTGATGGCTATCCACAGGGACTGGGGGAGGATACAGGGAGGCAGGAGAGCACCAGCCAGTCAATTAGATTGCCTTTAGAGCTGGATGGTTCTGCTGAGGGGGTCACATTTGGACACTTCTGCCTCCCATTGCAGATTTCCTCCCTCCCACAGGCACACATATCCTTCACTCTCAGAGCATGAGCACCTACACTTCAACAATCCTCAGTGGCACATTCTATGCTGTGGCAGAAAACACACAGTACACAAGATCAGGGAAGTCCGGCATCATTAACTGGCTTTGACAATTTTATGTTCCTGTAATATTTACTCGCACAGTTACTACTGGAGTATGCTGTAATATTACACTGAGTCTCACATTTTGTGCACTTATTCGGTTTTAGGCTTGCTCTGATATGCACCAATCAGGTTACACAGACCACTGATGTAAAAGTATGCATCATTAAAATGCTGGGTCTTTGTCAGAAATGTAAAAACAGGCATGAACTGTTTTTCTTGGGAACAGCAAGGAAAGTGGGACTCAGTGTGAAAGCAATTACCCTAAAAATACACAACCTTTGCGCTCTCGCAGTGATAACACTATGCAGTGTATTGGAATAACTTTAATTATTTTACACAGCAGGCTAAAACAAATTAAAACAATTAAAAGAATAATATGTTTAGATTAATAAGAGTGTCAAAAAAGCTTAACTTTTCTTAAAGGAAGAATTGAGTTGATCAAATTCATAGGTATTTTTCCTTTATGACTTCACACTAAGAAAAAAACACAAGAATAAGTGGGAAAACATTTTTTTATAACATATAAAATAAACAGTAAAATCTAATGTAAATAGAAGCCGGGGGCCAAACTTATATGAGGTGTTGGTTGAATGGAAGATGTAGCAATGTAGCTGAAAGCAGAGCGAAAGCTTCGGAAAATGTGCAGCTGACTCCAGCTTATCCTGAGGTGACACCAGACTCAGACGGCATTCTCATATGTCTGGACGTGAGGCTTGGGGCCCAGCCAGTACCCATCATCAGACACTGCTGCTGGGCATGGAGCTAAAGGCTCCACTCTGAACTCAGAGCCTCACAGACAGCCTTAAGCAGGCTCGTGTTTGTGTCTGCCAACTTATCCTGTGCAGTGAAATGAGCGGCATGGAAAAATAGAGGGGTTAATATGGGCCCACATAGGTATAAGGAAACAGAATAACATCAATAGGTGAACTATAGTAGTAATTGCATTCAGCTTGTTGTTGGTATGAATGGCGGGTATGCAGCTCACCCTGCAGGTATGCCAACAGTTGACCAGCATTCTACCATAAATAATGAAAGGCAAAACCTGAGTTGGAATAAGTAGAACATGAGACACTACAATCAAAATGAAATAAAAAAAGACAGAGTGGGTGAGTGAGTGAGTGAACTGAAAAATAGACGTAGACATAGCTGAGAAAACAGGCAGAGAAATCTCCAAACCGCTGCGTCTCCAGAGGAAAATGTTTTCACCATCCTCTAAGTACCCATTAACTGTCTATTCCCATTCCAGCCGCACTCTGCACCGTGCTCTGGCACAGTGGGAACTGTGGCCGGAGCCGCCCACGGTATTCCAGGGAGGCCAGGCCGAGCTCAGAGCCGAGGGAAGAAGCGCTGTGCAGGCTTCCTGGTGAGAGAAGACATGTAGGTCAGTCCTTATGCACACAATGCAGAGAGAGAAACTGGGAGATCTAATAAACAGATGGCATACCCCAGCTAATATTCCCCTCTGCTCTTTGGGTTTTAAATTAGGAAGTTAATGCATTCATCATCACTTTGTTGTGTGTCTCTATTCTTTCTTTTTCTCCTTTAAAAAGATAGAGGAGTAAAGAGAAGTGGGTGCTGTTATGGGTGGCAGGGCAAGTTGCCAAAACTATTTACAAGTATTAGTAGCTTATTTACTTTCTGCCATTTCCATCATAGATTTGAACATCTGAGGGTTAAAGAGATTGCACCCCAATTAGGGTCTGATAACTAATCAATAACTGCACATTCTGCGAGCAGGAAGTAAATGATTAGGCCCATGGGAAAAGCTGGTCAAATTACACTGTTGTCAATGTTGAGAGAAGGAGGCGAAGGAATAGAGCAGAGGGGTAGGAAGGGCACAGAGATACAAACAAAGATTATAGAGTACTGAAGATTGCACCAAGGTCTTCTGCTTCTTCATAGCTTTAAATGGTACAACTCAAAACCTCATGACCCCCCAAACAGTCTCTATCACTAATAAAAGGAAAGAGAGACAAGTAGAGGAAGAGCGGAGGAAATGAGTAACGCCTTGTCACTAAAGTAGTTTGCTGTAGGGGGTGATCTGTACCTCCCAGCCTGAGATTATGTGGTGCGCTGAGTGAATAACTGGTAGAAGGTGGCTTTTCCTACAACAGCCAGCGTAGCCAGAAGCAGACCACGGACAAGGACACCACAAGTGGAAACAGGAAGTAGCACTGCAACCCTTCCAACCTCATGCCTTTATTTATGTATTTGTTGTACCATGCTAAAACCACAAATATGAAGGAAAATATGCAAACTGATGCCAGTATAGGTCTATTTTTAAGAACTGTCCTTTACCATTAGTGTTGTGCTTTCTTAAATATGTTCACATCTTTATATTTTCAGCACTCCAAACCATTTTTACTTGACGTCTAATTTGATGAATTCTCTTGGGGCTTGATTAACTTTAACCTATACACAAAATTTTTCTTTTATGGAAATAAAAGAAAATTCTGATATTCACATGGGAATGTCTCTTCGAGGTAACAAGAAGGAAAAGTCCTTAGATTTTCACATCTGTAAACCTTTAAAGTAGTAATCCCTTGATTTTATCTCTGTCTATTGTCTTTTTTCTTCTGCTGTCAAATGTCATCTCCAAGCCAATCAATAGTTTAAGGAATTATTCAAAGCCATTCCTTATCAAAGCATGGTGCTCTGGAGTATGTTCTGGGCCATCCTCTATGTGAAAGATTAGTCCTTTCTTCTTCGGCTCTCAATCAAAGTGGTGAGACGGGGCCAGTCCAGTGTCAAACTGAGTGGATCAAAGGGGAACATTTCAAAGAAGAATGTGGGAATTAGCATTTGAAAAGACTTTTATTTTGTACAATAATCACAGCAAGATGCTGTGTTCAATCAACAGTTGTACGGTTTTGTTAGATTAACATGCGAACTGCTGAAAGGCTGAATATGATGATGTTCATAATTACATTGCAGGGTTGGGTTATATTGTCATGTTTTAAAAAATACGGTAGACATCAGTAAGTAACATATTTATTTATATAGCTTTTATTATAATGAGAAAGTAAGAGGATTTTGAAGTTTTACTTTTAGTGGAAGAACTAAGATTTAAAAAAAAGATATAGATTGATTACAGTCTTTATCCTTTGATGTAACCTAATCCGAGTCTTAGTGGGGGGATGTTGGGAGTAAAGCATCTGCATATCGAGAGGTTTGGGGCTCTAGGTGCTGCTTTTTGCTATTAGTGATGCGATGCATTAATCTCTTTTGCTGTCACGGTTAATGAAAAAGGGAGATAGATGCTGGACATACTTGTGTGTGTGTGTGTGTGTGTGTGTGTGTCCATGCTCATGCCATCTGTCTGTGTGTGTCCGTGCCCTTAAACCTCTGGCTCAGTCTCATGGTGGGTTTGTGTGACGCCTATGGAGGAACTCAATGAAAAGGAGCATTGTGCAGAAGGAGTGTTCTCCCGGTGGGTAAAGCTTGTAAGCCCTCTCCTCCACATGGGGCCTGCAGTCGAGGCTCTGAGCTGTGGTCTGGATGGCACCAGAGACTGCTCCCTCTGAGACAATGCCAGTAATAGCCATGCTTGTTGCCCAGAGAGAAGATGAGGGCCATAGAAAATATGTGATACAAATATGAGGCAAAAGAGAAAAATATGAAAAGAGCAACAATGGAGACTGGAGAGAGACTGAGACAAAATGTGTAAGAGAAAGGGCGGGATATCGGTGTGTTTAGACCAAATCATGGTAGAGCTTGAGTTTATGTAGGATTAAATACATTTCCTCTCATACATAGTAAAAGTGCTTTTTAATAATTTGTTTCTTGAAAGCCAATGCTGTTAAATAATCATGTTAGTGCAAAGTTCAGGTCACGTAAGGTTCCTCCAAACTTTAACACACGGTGTTGGTCCTCACTCCTTACAATGTCACAGGGTCAGAGAGAGGACATCTGTATGTGAGCTACTATAGTGGGGAGGCTTTATATATGTATCTGAACAACTATATCTGGACACACTCTTATCTGGTCATACATCATCTTGTCACTTCAGCAATCTAAATTTTATCCTCTCTCTAATCGCAAGTCCCCTGTAGATAGCAACGGGACTGTCAGGGATGAGTTGAGGGAGGTAATGCATTGATGTGGCTCTCTGCTAAGGTCAGATAAAGTACACATGAATGAGTGTACATTTGTTTGTACCTGTGTGAAAGTTGATTTCACACTGTAACACCGCATTCCAGTCTTTGCCGTGTCTGTGGCTTGTATGATGATAAATTCAGTGCAGGTGTCACCCTGGTTACGGTAAGTAAGGATTGATGGTCTTCAGAGGCCGGCGATCCATCACCATCGCATAAGGGATTTCAGGAATCTGTTCCTGATCACACCCCACGGCAGGGGCCATGTGGTAACGACCCCTCTCAGTGCGACACCACAGGAAATCGATACCAGGCACTCAAGGTCAATGTACTGTTGGAAAACTACTTAAGCCCTGACGGATGGCGGGCCCGCCTGCAGATGAGACGAGCCATTGACAGCTCCTTCTCCTCCCATACTCAAAACATGCATGCACGTGCAGACATACACAAATTGTGTGTCTTTAAAGGTCAGGTTTCTTTGACTGTCTCCCTCCAGTTATCTCTGTTTCTCTCTAATCTGAATTCAACTTTTGTAATTTGAGATACCAGATAATGGTGGCCAACCAATGGGATGTGAAATTCAAAGTGACTAGGATGTAGAGACATAAGAAAGTCAGTCAAAATGTATTACTCCTGCATCAAATGTACTGTGGAAGATCTTCAATGCAGATTGTTTTTTGACAAAATTGTGTTAATTTGCGTTCAGTATTCATTAACGTTTGTGGCTGTTAAGCAATGGCGATGCAAAATTCAAACCCCCATCAAGAAGTGGACATTAAGGCCTTTTTTTATATGTACAATCTGGTAAATGTCGCACTTTTAACTGCTGCAGGAACTTTGCTCTGTAAAGATTGTGTAAAGAAGTCTGCTATTGCTTCTAAACCTCTTACCATACATGCCCGCATGCATGCAGAGTGTGAATATTTTTTTGTTTGCTTATGTGTGTTAAAGCTATCTGTTATAGATACCATGACTAAAATTTGGGTGAATTACTGGGTTTGTCTGAGCTTTGGCAGCTACTGTGTAGCCATGAACCCAGCAGTGGTGTAGGTATGCTATCTTTTTCCAACTTCCTCTTTAGGCTGCCCTCCTTTGCATCATGTTTGCATTAGATTTCCAGCGTGAACTGCTCCATCATCGGGCTATTCTGCACCAATGAGAAACCCATGCACTGCTCAGTACAGCTACATATATCATATCCATCTGAATTTCCAACATTTTATTAAACCATAAAGTATTGTATGTCTGTATGATACTCAATATTTGTTTATCATTATCAAAGCATCATCATATTGGCTGTTTTGATTCTTGGAGGGTGTCCTCGACCCTCCATACACAACAACATACCAACTTACAGTAGCAGGGTTGCTTTGTGAGTACGGAGGCCAACTTTTACGTGGAGTACATTGCCTCAGAAAGGTCATGCCCAAAAGCCAATACTGTGCTCTGCCCTCCCAATGGATTACATTTTTTTCAAGCTCCACCACACGATATCTGCCCCACCCAAAACTATCTCAAGACCATCTGTAAAATTTTACAGTGTGTGTAAAAGTCAGTGTTTGTAAGATTGACATTAATTTGCAGAGCACACAATCCATTGCTGAAACCACAGCTGCCCGAATGAACAATTAAATGAATGCACATGGAAAACCTTTCTCTCACATTTTTCCCTGAGCTTCAGGAGACGGCACCTCAGACAATTTGACGTGCAAGCAATACACGGGGAAGATTGCGTCAAGTGTTTTTGCTGTAAACGGAGTCTTCCCTTCATTCACTCGGCGACAGGCATTCCACAAGGCCACAAGGTACTTCTGCTGAGGTTACACGTATTCGGGAAGATACCAAAGATCTACATCCTGTATAGCAGTAACAACAAGCTTTCATTAGAAGACCTCAACAAAAAGTCCGGGTTCATTGAGAAGCTGAGAACTGGTCTGTGTTCCTCACACAGGAAAGCCACAGACAGGCATTTCGAGTAAGAGATAAAGGGCTTTCAGTGCAGTGCTTCCTGATAGTAAAGTTGTGATGTATGTGTACTGTACATGGTAAAATTTGCTTGTGATGCCTTTTATGATGATGACATTTCATATGTGCCTAATAGGAACATTATAGTGGTAGATCACTGTTATACAAAATATACTGCAGACTCCATGTCTGTCTGAACCTGACAAGATACTGGTTCTAATGGGAAAGTACTGCATCAGCATGATAAAGCAGATTTGGCAGCAATGAGTTCACTGTCATTGTGAGGGTGATTGTCTTCATCACCTTGATTTGTCTTACCACGCTTGTTACAGTAGCCCTTTTAAACCTGTATGGGTGGGAGAAAGTCACAGATAATGACGAATATAAAAATCTTCAGTCAGTTCCTTTTGGCAAACCAAGTTCAGTCAGTTAGTTAGACGGATTTTGGTGCCCAAATAGAAACTGTAATTCCTCTGATTTGATGCACATGTTTTTGGTGTATTGCCTCAGCAAAATACATGTAAATTTTTTTAAACACATTATGTTTGGATGCAAACTACGTCTGCAGCCTACACACGAGAACATCACAAAATGGTGCAGTGGTGATCACTCATAATCATTAACATAGCAGTGAATAACATTTCCTTGGGCAGCAATATTTGGTGTACTGTGTGTACAGTACAGTGTAAGTATAGTGGCAATCCTTCATTGTGCATTTATGTTACAACTTCTGTTAATGTACTGCATGCATCAGGATGTAAAGTGACAAGATGTAAAAACACACACACACACACAGGAAATTAATGTAGACAGTTGTGTTGTGAACTTCTCAAGAACCCACACAACACACATAGTGAATATTGCCTTTGTCTACATAATGGATTATGTGGGTCACCATAGAGGTGGTCTATTTTTCTTACTCAAACTCATCTGTGTGCCTTATTCTTTTTATATCTACAAATAATTAGTGTATCTAGACGGCACAACACATTTGTGTTAGCTGCACTCTTCCCCCTAACCTATTTAAAGTCTGAAGTCTCGTTACAAAACTATATTTCCCATTCTTTGCTAATACATTTAGGATGTTCTTTCTGCCTGTTGGAAGCATGATTTGCGTGCAAAGCATGATTTGTTGGAGCAAAACCACACAGAATCTAAACCAACAGTAGCGTCACCCGGCTGGAAGGAGTGTGAAGAACTCCAGCAATAGGCCTGCAGAGCTAGGAACAGCTGGTCAGATGAAAATGTAAATAAACACCCATCGTTGAAGTAAAAGGAACAAGCCAGGATCCAGAGGAGCAGCCCTGGGTGTCAGATTTACATGGACAAGGTAGAATTGACTGCAAGAAGACGCAGCAGGTGGGGGAATAACGTGGATTCCCCTTTATGTAAAATTAAATGAGGTTCTGCTACTTCAGAGCTCTTGAAGATGAGGCCAGAGCAGAGCTACAGACACACACACAACCACTCATTTGTTGGAAAAACACAAATGCAAAAGTTAATTTCATTATGTCAAACAGACTTGCACAATTGATAAAGGCACTGCTTTGTCTTAATAAACACATTGAAGATAACATTCTATATTGTTGGTTGTTGAATGACACCTCAATTGAACACTTAACATCTTAAAAATGCATATATAGTAGCAGTCACTACAAGAATACAGAGGAAAAAAATATGAGTATTCAATTTTAGCTTCCTAGAAAATATACCGGTAGGATTCTTTTTTGTATCGAGAAGTTCCTTGGAATATGTGTCTGGCATGTTTATGTGATTTGGTAGGTCTGTCACTGCCAGAGTAAAGGCTGTCACGTACTTCGTGGTGTAGATTGCGTAAAAGAGATCAGAGGCTCAGGTTGCCATGTTTTATGACCCCTGGAGGGCACTGACAAACCTTACATTAGCCCTGGTCTGAGCCTAGGAGTCAGCCGCCTGTTTGAACATGAAAAATTAGCCAGGCCCTCAGACATCAGACACTGGTCATTATGTGGTCGCTGCTTGGCTTTTCCACAATAGCTGGGCCAAATGGGACGTGGTGTCGGGCCCAAGAGCCAACCTTCAAGGCTGGCTATTCATGGTAGAACCTCCCTCGGGAATGGTTACGGCACACAGGGAACCATGCAATTAATGCTAGGAAGCGTGGAGGTGAGGGACGTTTGAAAAGATTGAAAGGAGGAAAGAAATGGAGGAAAAGGACAGAGATGCTAGTGTCTGGATTAGTCTGGAAAGGACTAGTGATGCAAAGACAAAAAGATCTGCAGGATAGAAATGTGGGATAGAAAGGAACAGGGATGGAGCAAGATGCTGTCGAAAAGCCAGTTCTGTGTCTCACTTTGGGATACACTGGCATAAGACAAGGAGAAGCCATTAAAGTGCTAACCAATATTACTTTTGAGCAGTTAAAACACGTTTAATGAATAAGTAGAACATTTAATTACAAAACTGCTTAATTTCTCCCATCCATACTAACCCTAAAAGAAAAAAAGTACTAATACGTACCTCTTCATTTATGGTGCGATGATGAAATAAATGCTTTTATGTAAATTGTGGGCTGGCAAGGAAAAGGGCTTCCACAGCAAAAAGGACACCAAGACACACAACTCGTAGTAAACTCAAAGAAACTTTCCAATATCAACATTTTCTCACTGCACCTATTCGAGCCAAAGTAGTAAATCATCTTCAGATTAATTCACGAAGTGCTGGTAAGTAACTTGAATAGTGTTGATGGTCTTGTGTTAACAAATGCTTGATATGTACTATACAGAATGTGTATGTGTGTGTCTGTGTGCATGCATCGCACAAATAAGTTGATACGTTGGCCCCCTGTGTCCATGTGTGCACACAAACACACACACACAACACAAATTTGATTTTAACCTACTTTAAAGCATTTTTCCTTCACTCTGAGAGAATTAGTACTTACAGTACAGTAGTACGTACACTGAGGTTATCTAGAGGGAGCTGACCTGCTTTTAAAAGAACAAGAAACGAAACATACAGTTCTTTCTACAGCGGCATTACAGTCTCTCTATTTCAAATGTAATGTCAGTGTTACTGCAGAGGCTTGTATGAGGCCATTGTTTCCGAGCTACAATAACAGACAGCCTTGTCATAGTTGTTTTGTGTAAAGCTCATCTTTCACCTCAACATCACATGGCCCCTGATGATAATGTTCAGGCTACTCACAGCCTCAAGGGCTTCAGTGGGTGTTTCAGAGGAAGCAGACACCGAAAGATGAGAGAGACAGAGAAAGGAAAGAATATTAAGTGAGTAAGAGAACATATAATGGGAAAAACAATAAGGAGAGCTGGATGGGGAGGAATGGAGACCGAGGGGCGTTGTATGTGGCCTACTCTTGTTACTGTAACCGCAATGCTAAAATTCCTCATCATTGTGGCTTCCCCATCATGACAGTGGTCAGAGGACATGGAAATGATGCCAGAAGAGACCTCCTACTCCAGGGTGTCCATGCCAACCTTGGCCCACGCACGCCCACGGTACGACACACAGGCATCCATAAACATGTACACAGAGACAACCACACACAGACACAAATAGACACGTGTGTGTATTTGTCAATCAGATCAACACAGAAAAGGCTCTTAGATTTTCATGTGGTGTCACAAAAAACGTCCAGTATAATAATATAGTTCTGCGTGAAAATGCTCTTCATTTGTATACATTATATGTCGCTTAAATACAGGCATTCGGGGACCCTGTCAGGCCACTGTAATGCACGTCTTCTTTCTTTTTTTAAAAGGGAAGGGAAGCAGCTGGTGCAAAAATAAAAATGAGGAAACATAAATATGAAAAATCGCAGCACTAAACATATTCAGGAGACTCCCCCTAAGTGGCGTAGACTTAAATCAGAGATAGATTACAGGGTGGTGGTACTGATTTTAACTGAATGGTAGGGCATCTTTGCTGGTTACCAAGGATTTCTGCTTCTCATTCTCTTTCCATTCATACTGAGATAAAAAAAAAAACCTCTCCAGTATGTGCCATATAGCAAGCATGACAAATGCTGCTGTACTATTCTAACAATTGATTGAACACACGTATGCAATGTACATGTTGTGAGCACCTGAACAGATGCACATGTTCTATAGCTGGTTCAAATTTCCTGAGTTGAAAATATTTCAACTTGCTATATAATGGAGTTTCATAGATGTAATGTAAGTGCTCTCCACTTCCTGGATGTAAAGAGACAGGAACAGCAGCAGAGGAGAGAGAAACAATAACAACTGAGCCTCTGGTAAGATCTGAAGTTTGTCTGTCTGTCGCAGCTTAATTGGTAATATGGAGCAAGGAAGAACACAATACCATGATGTTGACTGTAAAAAAGCTACTCCTGCTCCAGGCAAATTCAGAAAACTCTGCCCACACTTCATACCTCTATCATTCCCTGTGGATTTCCTGATGATGTCACAAAAAAACTTATTCTTTTTACTAAATGAAAAGTTAGGTTGATGTTAACACCATAGATGTATAGAAATCCAGCAAACATTGAGCTCCAGTTGAAGTTCTCTGGGCCTCATTCGTGCAGTAAACGGTGCTCACCCACACTGTAATGTTTGTGGCTTAAGGCCATGAGAGCTGGCAGAACACCACAGCACAGAAGCTCTTTCCTTGTAGCTGTCCGACCCCACAGCGTCACACACCAGGGCGGATTTTACACAATTAAATAAATCCCTTTAAAGCCATCTTTTACAACCCCACGCAACCTCGCTTCATGAAGGATCGCCTTTGTTTTTGCGGCTAATCGCAGCCTCTTGAAGTTTTAAAGGCAGCCAGTAAAATATTGATAACTAATATCAACTGGAGGCTGCGCTGGGTTTTGGCAGGTAGCAGGAGGCACCCGTCTGGGCTGTGTCCGCCCTGACTGGCGTCTCTCCAGGAGCTTGAGGGCGTACAGATGTGTACAGGACCCAAATATTCAGCCTCACAGAGAAGAGACCGTGAGCGATAGCACTAAGTAACACGTGTAAAAAGTATCTTGTGTAATGTCACAGGGTTTTTTTTGACTGACAGGTGAAGTAAACAGAAGCTAAGTCCATAGATCAGCAGTCTGCTACTTGCCCTACAGGGTCAGTTACCTGACAAAGACGCCATGCTGATTCTGGCAGCCCTGAGGCAGTATACCTCCATACGGTATACTCTACACTGGCATGACAGGCAAACACAGCATATTCACTGGCATTTAGCCCAAAGGCACACAAACACAGGTCACTCCTCAGTTAGAGTTACCCTCATTAAATGTCAAAACTGCAATGAGCTGCAGAATGCAAGCCATGAGTGAATTAATAAAAACATTAGCATGGCTGCAAATATGTAAAAACTGTCTAGTCAATATTTGTGCGCCCAATTCTGCACAGCAAAACAAAAACCAGCAAACTGACACACAAGTTAACTATCAAAAGCAGTTCGGCAGCAAGAGAGGATGGGAAAGGGGATGGTTGTGACATCAAGATGTGTTAAACCATTTCAAAATGAAGAGGCCTTGTACGGTGAAAAGAAAAGATAAAAAGACTATGTTTACTCTCTTTGTAGATTCCAGGGAGATCTCTCATTTATCTCTCTCCTTAAACACAGTGGTTCACCCTGCTGCTAAAAGCCCACCTCAGCAGTTTCTCTCCCTCTCCTTACCCTTTAATATTGATGATTCTCACAGGATAAAATAAGTTAAGTGGAGATATGGTAATCCCTCCTCTGCTTGCTGAACTCGTTTGTTTACTCTGGGGTGACTCCGGTGATGTAGCTACGCCTTTCTAGTCGCATATAATTTCACGTTTAGCAAGCGCTCCCCTCTTTAATGTGCCCACTATCAAGGTCATGAATAGCTAAATTTTTTCAGCCTCTGGAATTAATTATTCACAGATAAAAAGCAAACGAGGGTTCTCTCTGAAACATGTTGGCGGCACTTTGTCCAGAATATATTCGACCACTTTCGAATGTCTGGTGTTTTTTGGTTGCGTACATTTATTTTGTGTTTGGGATTCAATTTATTTTTCTTTTTATCCTCTCTTTGTAGAGAATGATTAAAAAGATATATGTCATGCATTGCAGCAGAAAGGGTGGAAACCTACAAGATGATGAAGTTTATAACTTTCAGAAGGTTTTGGTTGTGGCTTTGTGGATGTGACGATTTTGGAAACGCTTACATGGCACAGAAGTTAGAAGTCCAATATTCTTCACCTGCTTTCTGTTCAAAGATCTGAATATTTTGTGCTCAGTCCCTGTCAGACTAAAGAACAAACTAATTCAACATGTTCATGTAAGAGAAGTCTGCACCTGAGCATGAAATAAGTACGGGCCAGATTTATTTCTTGGTAATAAGAGCAATTATAGTGCATGGATTAGCTGGCGTCCTACACAAGGTTACAGCAGTGATAGGCCAGGACACCCCTGTGGATCCACTCTGTGCAAACATTGGAAATGGACTGTGAATTCCCTTAGATTAGGGCCTAGCTTCATTGTCTAGTCTGTTTGATAAGGGATTAAACTCAGTAAATCCGTTACTTCATATGGGACTCCGTGTTTGAGTTATCCTCTGCATTTTATAGCTGTTATTCTCCACATTCTCACTTGTCTCCTATTTTACAGTTTTGGCAGAGAACTGGTATAAATATTCTTATTTTTTATGGCCCTTGGCAGCAAGACATTTTACCACATACCAGAATTTTCACCTGTAATAATACACACATTCTTAAATGCATCCAGTTATTCATAGAAGAAATATTCAGAAATAGGAATATAATTTGTATCACTGCTGTCTTGCAAAAATCTCTTCACAAAGACAGCTGAAAAATGTTGAGCCATTAACTATTTACAATGGCATCTCCCAACCACTGGTCACGAGATTGTGGTTGTAAACAGGATGAGCAGTCAAGTTAATGATATTAAGCCATTTAAGATCAAGGTTCAATACGTCTCAAATCACGCAGGCTTAGGCCATGTTGTTATAGCATTCAGGAGAACTTTCCTGCCTGCGAGTACCACTTTTTTGAAATACATTGAGCACAATTCTGAAGACTGTCTTACCTCGCAGTGTCAGCATTCATAGAGAACTGGCAAGCTGCACAGCTGAGACAGAGGTGATCATTGAGATGGGCTGTGAACCTTTCTCTTTATAAACACTTAAGGAAAGAAAAACCTCACAGAAGCCTTGAAGAAGGGAAGGGCACACACTAAAGATTGTTAACTTACAAGTAGACATTTTGCCTCAGTGTTAATATTCTCCATGATCATGTATGTCACTCAGTTACAGTTTAACAGGGTTATAAACCATAGTGCTGTATGTGACTGGAAATAAGGAGGGGTTCATCCTGTCATTGTATTTTATGAGCTTATATCATCTAATTGGTCAATAAACAAATCTGATGAATATATGATACACCATTTTTATGTACAAATTGTCTGGCCCATCTTGAGGTCAAGAAAGGAGATAGGCTTTCATTTCCTCTCTGTGCTATTGGTACTAAGAACATGAAGTGAATGATGTGAACATATTTTGTATTTACACATGCACACGCACACAAAGTAAAGGCAGTAAAAGCTCTCATAGATAAACTCATCCTCACAGCAAGGCCTCTGTTAAGACAGACACCCCAGAAAGAACAATCCATTAAATCTACAGCCAGCGTTTGCAATTAAGCTTCATCTTCACTGCTATGTTGTCAAATTCCCATGCACTGCCTTCTCTTTGAATGAATCACCTGTACAGTTTAATTACTGTGTGTCTTTCCCCGAGCCCACCCACCCACCATCAGCCTTCCTCTTGCAGGAAGGGCAATTTCCCCCCAGCAAACCCATCTCTAATGCACGGTTGCTTAAAACAAGACTGATGATGGCCAATAAGAGTGTTGGAGTGAAGCTGTATACATTCTCTGAAATCCAACCAGGCAGCGAGGGTGAGTCTGTGACGGCTTGAAGCCAATGACATTACGTTTCTTCCACGTATATTGGGTTAAGCTCTGGATGCGGAATCAGCCCAGACAGGGGTGGAATCCACAATCTCACTTAGGGTGATGCTATCCAGACTTCTAGCCTTTCCGATTTTTGCTTGGGCTGAGTTCATTCACAATCGTTACTTGTTATCTCCCTGGGGTTAGTGAAACGACAAAATGAAGGAAGTTCTACTTGTTGCAGTTTTAATCCGACTACTGTAAAATACGCTGGCCATCTTGTGGGAGTTTGTTGCAAATTGCCTGAATGTTAAGCTTACAGTAAGTACCGCTTGATTACAGTGGCTGCTACAGCTGCTGGTTGTTATGGCAAGCGCATCTTACTTTTTCAAATTAACTGTCCAAAGTGAGGTAAAGGATGGGCTTTCTCCAAAATGCAGATCAGCATGAGCACACCCTGAAGCTGTAAGTATCAATATGTATATTGTATAGACTAGACAGCTGTGTATTGTGGCAGGGCATTCTTTAACTCCCCACAGTGTAACTGACAAAGCCATAGATTTCTCAAAGGAACCTGCTGCTTATGTGAGGGATGACAGATTGTTGAAAGAGTGTGTGGAAGGGATTGCTAATAAGCTTTTCTAGATCAATAAATGACTGTATGCCGCAAATTAAACCGTAAATCTCATCAGAGACGGTGAATAATTCTTATGTCAAGCACAAGGTCTAACAAATGTATTTGCTGCCTCTAGAGATATACTGAAAATCATAACCTCACATTTATTAAAAATGGGCCAAATCTAAGGATAGCACAAAGGCAGTTAATTCTGCTTTAATGTGACAAAATACAGTACAGGCTTACGTTGAGTATCCTTCCCAGGTAGGACTAGGCACTTTATGTCTTGGGGCAAATTCGAGCATGATAACAGGCCATGGCGTCTAATAGCTGGAGCATGAAAACCAGATTCTATGGCAAGCAGGAAAGCACGATGCACAAACAGAGTCTGATTAACCGAGCGTTACCCTCTGTGATATGAGAGGCGCTGAGAAAATAGCAAGAGTCCTGTATCAACTTACATTTAAAAGTTGTGTATTAAACTATCAGAACATGTTTTAACAAGGAGAGAGCATTCAAATCACTCTGAAGTGCGTGCAGAGGAAGCTGAAGACAGCACTGACATTGTGGTTTTACTTGTTATGTAATGACTTAATTGTGACCTTGTGACTGGAAAGGAAACAAAAAACTGTTTTTTTGTTTTTTTTTCACTATGCTTTTAGCGATGCATATTAAGTACAGACGTAGCATTGTGGCGCATTAACATGATATGATGAGACGGCCTTATGTAATCCATTTTCACTCTCCTAGAAATACACATTATTTTCCCTTTCAAGGATTTGGTGATACTGAATCTTTTATTTGGGGGAATTTGGAATGGCAAGCATTATATAAAAAGAAGTTCATGTTCTCAAACCCGTTCTAACCACTGGTACTCATAGCTGTCCTACTTGGGAGTATCCCTCGGAGCTGTGGTCATGAGACCTCAGGAGAACATCTCTGCCCTGTGGCTTTGTACTGACCACGAATGTGAACACGGCCACGGCAGCGACTGGACCAAACTGTGCCCTTTGGCAAAGCTCGACTGTGCTCAGTCTGGAGAATAGAGAGGTTAGCACAATTAGATGAAGCTTACCATGGCAGTACATATGTCATGTGTTGTCCCACTTTCTTTTTGTGGTGCTTGTGATGAAACTTCTTTTTGCCTTTCCGCTCTGCGGTGTAAGTCCTTGGTCCAGAGGCCAAATCTCTGGTGGGTAGCCATAAGTCACGTCTGGGTTTAGCACATTGCTGAGGCTGGCTGAGGTTTGCTGTGGAACCACAGCCTAATTCAGCCAGCACTGTTAGGAGACGGTCCGTCTACAGCCCAGAGCCATGACCAACCAGTGGCTTTACTGCGGGGCTGCACGCCAGAGACATTATCCCCTTTCCCTTTTTACTGTATCACCCCCCTCTGTTCTTTAGGTTGTTGTCTATTTAGTTTTTGTGTTTCATATCAGTTTCCTACTGTATCTAGGTTAATGAGTTATTTAATGTTCTATTTTTAAATGCACGCTAGTATACTAAGCAAACTAGTATCACCTACTAGCGTTCTGATTTCCTCGCTATCCAGGCGGACTTGCTAAGTTGTGCTTTATCTACCGCTGTAATAAACACATGTGACAGGGTTTCACTGCCAAATGACAAGTGAGATAAATGTGTGTGTTTGTGTGTGAACATTTCACTGAAGTGCTTTACAATACTTGAAAAGATAATCCATTTTCAAGGAGAGAGGAGTGGGTGGGAGAGTTTTGGATTTAAACAGTCCAATAATCTCCCCATATCTCCTCCTCGCCACGCCACACTCTCTCCCCGCCACTTACTGGAGATGTGTGGATGTGATAACAGAGAGTAAACATACTCGGGCTGCATGTTCCAGCACACACACACACACACACACACACACACACACACACACACAAATGCATCTTTCAAATCATTCCCTGGTGCCACCGCAGCTACTTTACAAATAATGGCCCCCATGTGTGTTCAGGGCTCCAAGGCTGTGTGAGGCAGGGGGACTGGGCTCTGTGCCCAGTCTGAAACCCTGTCAAGATCACTGTAAATTTCTCCTCGTTTTCAGCAGCTGTAATTTAAGGGCCAGATGTGCAGGAGACTGAGGACAGAGTCAGATAAACAGCTTGTTACATATTTCTTTTCCATGCATACACCGTGCGTACATGGATATCCATTTACCGCGCTCTTTGGTCAAAGCAAATTCTTTTCAATCTAAGCCTGAAATTGATAAGCAGTATACATAGTCTGCTATACAGAATATGTCAAATTTACATTACACTGTATTGGTTAATGGCCGAATTAATGTCTTTTTTAGAAAACAAATCATAAACGGCCTGTTTGAAGTAGTGTTATTGTTTGCTGATGCCTGTATATATTTTTATGTGGCTGCAAATAAAAGAAATATACTAAATAAAAGAATGCACTGCTTCACACATCTACTGGGACCTAAAGCACACTCCCCCCATTTCAAGAACAGAAAAGCACAAGCTTTCACTAACTAACACTAACATACCACCTTGTGTCATAAACATTAGTACAGGGGCTCCGTTACTGTACATGTGACAGGACGTTCCCCTGCCACTAATGCTCCAATATAACCTAGGCTTGAAAAATTCACATGGGCACCCATAGAGACATTGGCAGTGTACACAATGGGTTGTACCAGGGAAAATGATGTTAAATCCTGAATATCCACACTAACTGGAAATATAATGGAGGATGAAGGGACACTGCTGGACTAGGTGGGAGGCCTGATGAATGTATGCGGACTGGATATGTGAAAGACTCGCTCATGTGTTCTGGCAAGGAGGGGCAGCCTACTGCTTGGGCCTCGTGTCAAAAGTCACATTTTATAAGTTATAGTGACCGAGGAAGGACACGGTACTGTATATCACAGCGGATTGTGGATCTGAGCAAGTAAAGATAGTAGGAATGTCTTGCCAACAGAAATAACGTGTGATCACCGACAAACCTTCATTTTAATTTAAAGATTGTCACATATATCTATTGTCTTCAGAACGTCCAATACAGATGATTATGTATGTAGAGTAGAGTGTATTCCTAATCACATATTTGTCTGTGTGTACTGAAGCGTGCCCTATAACAGGCCCAACATGCACAATCTACTGTAGCGCACCCCCCACCTCCTGCTTTTCATTTGATTTGATTTCATCCTGTGGTGCTGCCAGTTTCAGCTCACAGCCTCTACGTACACACAAGATTAATGCTGCTTAATTAAGAGTACAAAGTGACTAATTGGGGGCGCATGTCAGACGTATATGTGTAATTTGCGCATCAGTAATGATACGTTTGGTGAGATCCCTTGTGTCAAAACATATTTAATTGCAGCAGGGATTTATAGCACTGGCTGTTAAAGCCAAGGTAATCACAGATGTAGAGACACGTGGAAACACACACACATACACACAAACAAACGTACACATGCAATGCACACACGTGCATGCGCAGTAAGCATATGTAAATCGTGTCAACCTTTGTGTATCCAGCATGGTCTTACCAACTGTCAAGAAATGAGCACAAATGCCAACTACATCAGATGTTTCTGTGTGTTGTGGACGTGAATCATGTAAGTATTATATTCTGCCACCACAGAGTGGATTATGACAATACCACAGATTAGACATGCCATTTTTCCCAGTTTGTCCCACGAAAAGGTGAACTCCCAGTTAAGTCTAGTTTGGTGTGTCACATCATGAAACACGGAGCTGTGTGTGTGTGTACAACATCTTAGAGTGACTTTTAAGCATTACTCAGTGAGAAACACAAAACAAGTCATTTAGGTAGGAATGAATTTGTCACAGTTGCAAAGTTCTTTGCATTTGGGTAAAATTGGGGTTTTGAGGTTAATGAAAATGCTTCCTCTGTAATCTCACATTTCATGCACAGAGTCCACATTTGAATATGATGATACAAAGCCTGCTTCACAAAGGTTGAGGACACCAGTGTTTATCTGTAACACAACACGGCTGGTGGTCTTCAGTTTTAAATGTCATGGCCAACTTTTATTTATGTGAACAAAATCTACGTTGAAGGAGGAAGAATCTTGTCGTTTTTTTTCAAGTTTTGTCTAAGTGAGTCATTATGATACTGTCAGAAGCAATCAACTGCAGTTTCTGCTGAAACAGAGAAGCATCATGCAGAATAAATAACACCTTTTTTACACACGCACATACATGCACTCAAATAGTGTGTTTCTGTGTGTGCTGTGCATGACATATTGTGTACTTATAAATGTACGTATATCTGTGTTTGTGTGTGTGTGTGAATCCTGTAAAAATGGTTGCTACATTGGCTATGGCCAGACAGTCTGTGACCACACAGAGAGTATCAGCAGGAGGTCGACACCTCCCTGGTTTACAGCCTTCTGAGGAGGCAGCCTCATTTTCTGCCGGTGTTGGCTTCACTCCTTATTTTTCTGCTTATAGTATGAGCACTAATATTAGATCAGCCGGGGCTGCTGCTCGATAGAAAATGCTTTATGCTTGTTAAAATAATTGCTCTCAGTTTTCCAAGTCATAAAAATTGCCTTTGTAATTCAGTGGGGAATGTCTCTTCTGAGACAATCACTCTCACGCCAGAGCGATGGCAACAGTTTTAATTAGTGGCATCGAATTTCCACAGAAATGAATCCTGGGTGCTGCACAGAGCGGTAATTGTTGAGGTAATAGTCTTATTAATTCTGCCACACTTAAGGGGGCAAACAGTAACTCCAAACCCCCCACACACACCTCTTCAGGGGCAATTTTGGAATTCTGACTTAATGGAATTGAAGTCACTGAATACATGGATAATCATTTTTGTACTCTCTTGCTGTAGTTCTCTCTATTGAACCAGTATGGAAACATGCCGTCGCATACCGGCAGAGACCTACTGTGCTGCTTACAAAGGCCACGGCTCCGTCCTCCTGAAGAATTCCACCTAGAATTCCTTTGTGCCACGGGGCTCCTAAATGAACGCCGGTTGCTACAGAGGGCTTTCACAGGCATGGGCCCTACTGTTGTAATCCCATAATCCTACTGCACAGGGGTCTCAGAACTAGGGTGGAAAGTGGGATGGGGTAGTGTGCTTTAATTAAGATCTGAAAAGGGGGCAATAATGTTGATGAACAGAGGACAGAAACTGAAGTAACGGGAGAAACTTGAGGAAACGGGTATGTGTAAGATGTATGCCAGTGCATGCATACTTTTGCACAAGATCTCATCTACAAAGTGTGACTGTATAAATCTTACTGTAGATGTAAAACACACAGCTAAGTACTTAATAACTTACTTATTTTTTGAGGGCAATAGCAATCATGAAATAGCGCTGATACAGAATATTTAATTTATTGTTGGGGATTAAAAAACAGTTCCAAAATTGAATGTTGCAGGCCAACATTCACAATGTCTGTGCTTAATGAAAGCCTACTCTTCAATACAAATTACCTTATTTATTTCTTCTGTCCTCTATTGTTGTGTCTGATTTCATTTCCTACAGTTGTTCTGCATTATTGCCTCCTCTCCTGTGCTATTGATTTTGGTGAATATGGTTATTACAACATCAAAACCTTTGAGTCTCCATTCATTCACTGCACGGTAGGAAGCAAGCTGAAAAATCAGAGTAGTAACCAATCTCATCTCCAATTTACATTCACTTTAGCTGGAAAACATTCATTTCTGTGTAGACAATCAATATCACTTACAGAATAATTGGAATGTTATTAATCTAGCAATATTTCTGTGTGGATGTATATTATCCTACTATGGGTGTATGGTGCTTGCAAACAGGAAAATTGATTATTATTTATGTAAAAGTGCTTTTGCATTATTTTTTAGTTAGAGTTATGC
Organism: Gadopsis marmoratus; assembly: GCA_036023855.1. Classification (NCBI taxonomy): domain Eukaryota; kingdom Metazoa; phylum Chordata; class Actinopteri; order Centrarchiformes; family Percichthyidae; genus Gadopsis; species Gadopsis marmoratus. Next base: position 596 of record JAVQJF010054194.1, on the reverse strand, counting down.
ACGTAAAAACATATTCAAATTCTAAAACATTTGGTCTGCAATTATGGTATTTTCTTTCAATGTGTTTGGCCTTAAATGTGTATAGGATTTCCTTCAACCCCATATCCAACTGAGGGCAATTTTGAACTTGGATAAACTGGCAAAGGCCTCTGAGGCCAGGCAACAGGAAGCACCTGGGGTTCTCTTGGAGCTGGCAGCAATGCTACAACTCTAATCCAATCACAGGACAACAGCAGGGCGGCTTCAGCTGCCTGATGGATATTGCTCCTGTCAATACCAGACCGCAGATCCATGTTTCCTCTGTTATGGTTGTTTGACTGTCTCCCTTGTATTTCTCAATGAACAGCATATGTGTCTGTGTATTTATGCACACAAACGGTAAAATTTCACATGCAAGTGTGTAAGCTCCCCGTAAAGGCTTTATTTACAAAAGTCAATTCCACAGTGTTGAGTTTGCTGATCATCAGGTCAACCCTTCTGTCATGATTGAGTGTGGAGGAAACAGAGGAGAACCCCAAGCACAGGCTGCCGATGCATGACATGATGTTTAATAAACTGAAACCGGTACACAAACAACAAGAAGTACTCACACCGTA
>JAVQJF010054190.1:0-45422 GCA_036023855.1 Gadopsis marmoratus | reverse complement strand
CATTCCACACAGTTACTATAACGTCGTCTGTGTGTGTGTGTGTTTGTTTTTGTGTGTGGTCAGTGTGCGGATAAATTAGTGCCCTAATTGTGTGAATTCATGTTTTTTCTGACAGAAGTTTGATGTGGTACTCTAATACACACATTTAACAAAAATCACTCAACACACACACACACACACACACACACACACACACACAGACCTAGATAGATGGCTTAGATAGCACATGATTACACAGCAATCTTCATCCACCTTTTATTCGCCACAGCCGAGGCAGGTGGCAGAGACTCTGTGTGTCTAATTGCTTGTTTGGCTGCAGATGGGATCGTCCCTCCTCCCTCGAGAGCCTCAGTGCTCCCCACCTGCTCTCATACTAATGAAGTTACGCCACCCCTCATTCAGGCTCTTAAGAGCTCCAGCAGCCACCCTGATTGCAGGCCAAAGTGCTCCCCATTGCTTTCCCTTTGCCCTCTCTTGGCTCAGTAAACAGCCTGTCATTACACATCAGCCAGCAGAGTTGCTTCTGCTGTGCCTTAACTGTGTCTACTCTTCATGGACTCGTAGCTCTGTCCGTCTGTCTGGTTCTTTTATCTTTTGTTTTTTATAGATCTGTCACTAGTTTGTTCCACTGCCCCCCTCTTCCTGTTGATGTAGATCTCTCTCAGCACTGTTGCTGCACCATACTGCTGGGAGATCTGAGTAGGAGCTGCTTGATTTCCTCACCTTTGTCTACACTACACGGTTGTGTCAGTTGTAAGTGCATGCGGCTTTTGCTCTGTTGGGTCTGTGTTTTACACTGGAGGAGGGCTGTGTTGGTTCAGTGTTTGTTGGTTTTGTGTTTGACCCGTGGTGAGCAACAGTGTGGGAAAAGTAATTTGTGTTCTTATTAAAGGTCAGTCCAGTTCTATTGTTTCATGTCATATGTGCCTTTCTTCTGCTCTGTGTAATGTAGAGAGTTTTCTTTGCAACTGTGTATCACACTGCCATGGATAGACTTGAATGTGACTCAAACGTTTCACATTCTGCCATAGAAGCTTTAAACCATATTTTAATGCAAGAGACCACCTCAAATCATTTAACACTGTGAACCCAAACCCAACTGGCTCTCTGCAGGAACACTTGCACACAAACTACAGTCCTAGGGTGTTGTTCGTGCACTGCAGGCACCTCCGACTTAAATATATTTAATATGGAAATGTGTTTCTAAAAAGGTGGCTGAGTGAATTATTATGAGGAAGAAGATGAAACATTAAAGTATACTGCCTTGGCTTCCCGTGTTCTCTGCTGGATACACCCATTCCCCAGTGCACAAACAGACATGATAGAGACATGTCCATGATTGGCAGTTTCATGCAAGATCCACGTTGCTCCTCATTCTGCTGAAATATGATGTATAAGAAGGAAACTACTTTTTTTTTTGTGTGTGTCATACTGCATCACTGACAGCAGCCCTCAGAAAGCCTGTTAATGGATGTCAGTTTAGTGAGTCCATTAGTTTTTACAATCTGTGGCCCATACTATGTATCTACCTTCCCAATTATGGAGCTCTTATCATGCTGTTCAGGGATGCTGCAGGAGAGAGGATGTCTGGGCCATTGCCCACGGGGAATAGAGCTCTTAGTGACCTATAGCCGCTTTCCAGTTCATTACCTTGGCCTATGTGGCGCTAACTGACCAGGGGTTCGATTTAGCATCGGCTGTCTTTGTGACAGAACTGTTCCAAGAAGTGAAGAAAGACATTTTCTTGGTCTTTTCCATGTAATTGAACAGGGAACTGAATAATAAGCCTGTATCACTGTGCAGTCATCGTTAGGAGAGCCAGACCTATTATAATCTTTAACACAATGATCATATGCATCCCATGTTGCAGAGCACAGCAGTAATAACGTTACGTGCTATACATGCAGGTGTTCAAGGTAACCTGATACAAAACCAATTTAACATTAACTAATTCTTAGAATTTGAGGTAAACACAGACATAGAATGCAGATATAATACAGGTGACATACATTACATTTGAACTGTGTGTTTTTAGTGTGTGGATTTTCCATGTACAGATGTTGATGCATAAGGTTTTTCAAGAGCCACTGTGTCCAAATAGGAGCTTAGAATAGTTGCATCTGTGGCAGAAATGTGTGTGAGTGAGTGTATTTATGTGATACTGTGTGTGTGTATGAATGCATGTTTGTATCCATAAATAGGTTTTTTCCGCATTGTGTTTTCATTCCACCAAGCTTAAAGTGTGTGTCTGAAACATAATATAGGACATTTTTCCATATACTGAGGAAGGAGTTCTTTTGCTGATTCATTTCCTTTAATGCAGTGTAATAGGATCTCAGTAGTAGCAGTGTGTGTGTGTGTGTGTCCTTGAGTGTGCATTACATCTGAAAGCTGCTTTCTGGCAGCCATCAGAAACAATTAACTGCTCTGTCTTTTAAGGGCGGAATGTGAGAGTCTCAAATGTTTTGACAAAGCAGCGATTCTTCCTTTCAGAGAGCGATGTGTGAATATACAGCATGCACTTGTCCATTACACAAACACATTCAGTGTCGAGGTCGCACATTGTTATTTGTCATACAACCTATTACTGAAAATGTGTGTCTACATTTGTTGGGATCTCTGCAGAAATGGAAAGTAATTAAGTCCATGTACTCAAGTACTTGGACTTTATTTAGGTATTTCCATTTGCTGCTATTATCTGATATATTAAGTTACCTTATAAATACAGATGAATGATACAAAACATGATCAGCAAATAAATTATGATATTATATGTGTGATATATTATATTATGTGATATGACTGCTTTTACATTTAAATCTCAGTAAACAATAAGCTAAAGTATATTAATGACCAGGTGTTTCTGCAAGTGTTTGGAACATAAGTCCATGAATATGAGTGATTTTTTTGCAGGTGTCATTGTGGTGGTAATATGTATGAGGTTTCCATGGTCCATGTTTTTTAATTTAGATGAATGTTCTCTTTGTCTCTCACAAGCTCAGTGTTTCTCTTCTGCACTCTCTCTCTCGCTCCCTCTCTCTCTTGCACACACTGCAGCTGCCTTCATTTTCTATTTTGGGAAAGTTGATCTCATCAGCTACCACTCACTTTCTCTAAGATATTAAACAGTACATCAATCTGAAGCAGAAGTCCTTAAATGCCATTCATTAAGGGCAGTAGAGGTTTCTGAAAAGGGGACAATCAGCAATCAATTCTGCAATAAAGGAACACTATGTTACTTTTGAACACATACATAACTTTTTCTTACATCATCTTACACATAAAATGCTAAATTTCTAAGCAGATAGAATAAAATAAAATAAAAAACACTCCTTGCTCAGCTCTATACACGCTGGGATGTTCTGCTTCCTTATTTGGTATATGACCAGTAGCTTATGGTGGCTAATGTTAGCAAACTTTAGAAGTGCCCTGCCACTCTTGACTTTATGTGTCATCTTCCCTGTTATACTTCGCAGCTACACTTTTAGCTTGTTGCCACTTGTTTCCAGTGTTCAGCTAAAGCAGACCTGGGCAGTGTGCGGCCCGCGGGCCACATCCGGCCCTTTGGCTGTCCCCGACCGGCCCGCGAGAGGTCAATGGCAAATTAGCATTCAAACAAAAAAAGTGTTCATCATTCATGCAACACAACTGAGCGTTGCTTTTATTTTGAAGGCGTCTGCCGTCTTTTCAAACGTACGTCCGTCCGCGCTTGTGGGCGTGGCCGCGGCCGTCCGCGCCTTCGCCGTGTTTTGGTGAACAGCTGTTTAATTACAGGAGACGTGAGTCAGCTGTTAGCCCCCAAAAATGTCAGCTCACGTTAAAAAAAAGAAAGATTGATACAGAATGTAGAGTTTTGAACAAAACATGGAACTTCTAAGTGTTTATTTACTCATTAGGTCAAAGGTAAAGTCGTGTGCTGAGTTTGTGGAGGACAGATCGCTGAGTTTAAGGATCACAAGTTTGAATCGTGACTGAATCGTGACTGATGCATTGTGGGAACGGACATCTGACGGTTTGCTAGCTACGCTACAAAATCAACAAGGTTTTTTTTTTACCGAGCTGCACACATCATGGGATGGAGCAGTCGAAGCCAGCTCTGTGATTTCCCACAAAATAGCTACATTCGACCTGACTTCAGTTCAACACAGACCGGATTTCTCTCACTGACCAAGAAAAAAATAACTGAAAAAAGCAATTGTACTATAAACTAAATAGCAATAGTACTTGTTACTTTTTTGTATAAAGTTAATTTAATATTGGTCTTTGAAATAATGCAAAAACATGCTCATTTTCAAATTTGTTTTTGTGAATGTTGATTAAATGGCCTTATAATGTCGGCGTTTTTACCCTGCTATTTCAAATGTTGTACATTTGCTTGTTTGCTTGCACTGACATTACAGAGAGAGGGAGCTGTAATCTAAACAGTTCTTGTATATCCTCGTCCTCCAGGGGGTTTTCTCTGTTATACCCTCACTGTTTGCTGTTTCCATATCGTACATTTCTAATGGTTATTGTAATAGAAACTTACACCAGCTCACTGTGCATGTGGGTGGCATCGCGTTTCCTTTCCCCGTCCCGAAACGAGAAGGAAATGACAATTCATGCTGAGCTCCCGCTACAAAGAGAACCTTTATTCTCCTAAAACAAGGTCAACCAAAGCAGGAAAGAGAATGTGCCTGGGCACCCAACCAAATGTGCTTTTGCCACATTAATGCATTTTGTATCAGATACATTGGCCACGTGTTTCCCTGTAAGTAAGCAAGATCAGATTCTTTAGGAATATTTGGTGCAGTCTGCTTGAGTTGAACAGTGGACGTTGACTTCCAAATAAGGCTGCATTGTAATTCTCTTCGGATCAGGGGAGTTAACATAATCACACACACACACACACACACATCATACAGGAATGGTACTTGATTGTTTACATGCAACGGAGTTACTGACTCTTGTTGTGAAGCAATCACAAGTACAAACCTCCATATCATACGCACATTATCTTCTCAGTGTGTTTGGGAACGACTGTGTGTATGGTGCGATTACATATGATAACTGCAGTGCGCATTATCTCTACATCTCAGAAATCCTGCAGTATTTATCCCTCTGGAGTAAAATGTACCATCTCATTATCACAACAAACACTTAATTCCCACTCAGACTTTGATTTGTGTGATCTCTGTGTGTTTATGTGCAGCTTACAACAGGCGAATGTTTTAATGGGTGCTAAGTGATATAAACAGCACATTCAGGGGCAGTGTGTGTGTGTGTGTGTGTGTGTGTGTGTGTGTGTGTGTGTGTGTAAAAGAGAGAGGGAGAGACTGAATTTGATTTCATTGTAGAAACCCAGGAAATATTGTTTACTAAGGCGGGATGCCAAAATGGGCAGCGTCAGCCCTCATGACTGTGTGTTTGTATTCACAACCACACAATGATTTTTAGACGTTCAGTTGCATGCGAATCCATGTGGGAAAAACAAATAGACCTCTGTGACAGACGCTATAATTTGCTGGCATGAATATGAAACGCAGGAAAAATAAAAACGGCTGGCTCAGTCGTGACTGGAATATTTGTTAGACGGGTTCAGATGTGATGGGGTCCCTTTGGGAAGTTTGTCGTTGTGTGTTACGTAGCCTGTTTATGTATACTTATCAAATTAAAAACATATATATTATTTTTATTTTAAATTCCAGTCAGTGTCCAGACTTTCAGATTTTCAAATGCAGTGATACCATATACCAGAGATACTAAATATGGTATGCATGCATGAAAGAAGAAGAATACAGAATATGCAGGAGTGAAAAGTAGAGTAACTAGTGGAGTAACTAAAGTAATACTTACTGCTATAGTTACTAGTTACATTGAAAATCATGATTTTACATACAAACATATAATCAGTCTGTACGATATGATGCATTGTTATAGAGTGAACAGCATATAAATTACTAGTATATAAAAGTATATAAAGTCTACTTCAGTGAAATTATGAATGCAGGACTTTAAGGTCTTTCAAAAAGATTTAAATACTTCTTCCACCACTGAGAATATGATGCTGACAAGCAGTATGCAAACATGTTTTATCTACAATGAAGGCTGAGCAGTTAAATTATAAATATATCACTTGCAACTGAAAGATAAAGGAACTCCCATGTCATTTAGAGGTTTTATTTTATCCTTAAAAGAAAATTATTCTGGGGGAAAGTCAGTCACCTTATATTTATATGTTCTCACACTCTAAATGCCCGTACACCATTTATCCATCAGGATTCTCAAAGGATTGTTTTTGTTTAGTTTTAATGCAGCCCTGCATTGAGGCCTGTCACAAGAGATATACTGAGATCACCACGTGTACATAAAAGTCCTTTTAGAGCTTTTCTACAACAGAGAAAAGCATTTTTTCTTGTTCTCCAAACCTCAAGGCTGGAGGTTTTGTTTGCTCTTCCATTAGCTGCAAACTGGCTGTGGGATTTTTTCATTTTTCTTTATCACATCATTGTTGGGATGGGATGGGTTCGCAAGACACTATTGTTGTCTGAAACTCTGTAAAAGGCCATTTTCTATGTGCATTTATCCATTCATGTTAGAACTTCCTTCCTGCCATTCACTGTTGATGTCATTGGTGCTATTTCGAGAGCACATCACAAACTGTCATCATTGTGTTACTGACTGGAAGTGGAAGAATTAAACAAATGTGTGGTGATTGCGTGAGGGAGGGGTTAACGCTCATGTGAGGGCTTCCAGTAATTTATCTGATCTGGTGGGTTTGTGAAGATATTATATAACATAGAAATATGAGAGAAGAACAAGGAAAAACAAAACAGGGCCATGACAGGAGTAAATGGACCTCACTTTTCAACCTTAAGAGTTCCCAAAGCACTTTTACAGATTGGTTTCATTCACACCGATGGAGACATAGTTTGACCAAGGACACTTCGACATGTGGACAGAAATACAGAAAGAGCCGGGATCTAACCACCAACCCTGGGATTGAACGACGACCCACCGTACCTCATGAGCCACAGCGGCTCTCAAAACTATTTGAAATGAAAGCGTGACCCATTTTTTTCCTACATCTTTTGGAACATTTTTAATGATTGAAAGGGCAAACTGAAAGGTACCTGAGCGCAAATGACATCTCTTTCCCCTCTTTGTTCGCAGTTCGATGTTCTGACTAATGGACAAATGTTGGATCAAGAAAAGTCCCATGTCAGATTTCTGGAAAGCAACGCATGCTCTTATCGTACCCTTTATTCACCTTCAGTGTCTGCCAACACGCTCTTATCTGGGCACTGTGTTTGCACAGTGATAGCTGGCTATGATCAAATCATAAAATGACAGCAAATCAATCATGCAGCTTTCATGCAGGGGTGACAGTCACAGGGAGTAACAAGTGTTCAGTTAAGGCTTGGGATTTTTAAGAGGGTCAAGGACATCTAAGGAAGGTCCGAGGGCCACGAGCATGAACAATAAGTTGAAAATAACCATACATTTTATTAGACACAGAACTATCAAACGCAAAATAATAAACATGAAAATTTGATGATGAATGTTATTTCATTGATTCATTTCTTGGTGACAGGATGGGACTGAAATAAATCTTTCAACAGAAAGAAACCACACTTAATAATGATAATGATCTCTGCGTCTCAAAGAATGTCATTTTCACTTGCAGTGTGCATCATGTAAAGAGCGATGATTGTTGGTCATGCACGATGATGGTATAACTTATAAAAACCTTATGTGGGAAAGCATAAAGCTGCATGGGAGAATCTGGAAGACAATCCTGCTTCATTTGAGCTCGTCCCCATCTGGCTACGATAATAGTTCAGTGACTGCAATTAATGATAATGTGCACTGACCTGACTGAGTCAGAGGAACACTGACCCCAAACCCCCGGTGATGGACAGATCCTTATAGATCTCATGGGTTTATACGTCTCACCACAGAAGCGGCTAGGTGAAGGCTCTTTAATTAAGCGGAGAGTGATCTGACTAGAATTGTCACAGGGTGCGAAGTACAGGAGACAGGGAAAGGACCCAAACGCAGACGGCACAGGCAGAATGGAGCAGTTCAGTGGTTTATTGAACACAAGATTATCTTACATGAGACACAGACAGGCTGGCAGACAGGCAACAGGTAATTCCAGGTCAGGAGACAGAAGCACAGAGAAAATAGAAAGGGCAAGAGAGGAGCACGGAAACTAAGCACACAGCAAGCAGTGTGAATTGACAAGAGCGCAACCCTGAGAGAGTAACTGACAACTCATCAGAGGTCTTGATCCAGGCAGCAGAAACTCGTGGGAAACTCAAGTCCACCCAAACTCACACTGTGTCCTCACTCACAAACAAGCTTGAGCAAAGCAGCCACTGATTACTGTGGAAGCAATGTTAGGGGTACATTACAGTCTAACACTGTTAAATATTGCACTATGTTGAAAAGATCTTGGATTTAATATGCAGTTTCATGCAAAGTAAATACGGAAGGTCAAAGACTAATTAATCCAAGCTATTTTTAATTTTATTCTATAAAGATTTGATGCATATACCAGTCAGGTCATTGAAATATCTGCAGTCACAAACAATCATCTGGCTGGCTTCCTCACAACATCATACCCACCCTGACATGGGATTTTAAACCAGAGGCTGACAGCTGTTTTGCAGGGGTTTTCTGTGCTTAGTATTCTGTACTGATGGCACCAGATGACACAGTGAAAACACAAAACCTGAGCACTTTTACAAACCTATACTAGAAATACTGTTAGAGGAAAATAAACATCCTCTGCTGTTCAATCCAGTGGTGGACAGCATCCTGAGCATTTTTATTAATGCCATTTAGTATCTTAATTTGCTGGAGAAAACATAGTTTATTGTTAATATTGCAATTTAGAACCATCTAATCAATTTAGGAGGCTGGCTAAAAGGTTTTGACATATTTTCATTTTTCAAAAAAAAAAACTAAATCAGTGACTTCCTGTCACAACCAGTCCTGAGTTCTAGTCCCTTCCTGTTTTATTTTGAAAGTCTCAGGTTTTGTTCCATTGTTAGTTACGGTCTTTGTTCTTTTATCGCGCCAGTTTTTTTTGTTCCCACCTGTGTCTCATTATCTCCTGACCTCCTTCTGCCTGTTTTCATACCTTTTTGCCTGCTCTCTGTCGGCTCTGGTTGCCTGTTTGGCTCTTTTGGACAGCCTGCCTGATTTTTGGATTTGTTTGCCCTCGCCTGTACCTGGTTGTTTTGGAACTTTTGGAAGTGTTGACTATCCCCAGCATCGTTGTCTCCTGTGTGTTCCCTGCTCTCGGGTCCCTCTGTGTCTCCGGGGCCTTTACACTTCCTCTAAGGGTTCAGGGGTGTGAAGCCTTCTCCCACTCTGATGTATTTGTCAAAACACCTGATTCTGAGGCCAAGTTGGAACTCAACATATTTTGACTTGCTCTCTTGTTATTAAAACATGGCTGAGCCGAGCACACTGTACTAGCAGACATGTAACAGTTTGAGATCACATGGTTCCCTGCAGCACGTTCCCGCTGCATTTCTCCAGTTGTGCTTTGATCTCAACTCGACAGGTACGGTAATACTGTATTAATAAACTGGAAAGACTTTTCAGTGATTTTGACCTGATACTGGAAGAAGATCTCGGGGGTTTAATTAATATTGGAGTGCTTGTTACACTACATTTTAAAGCTTGGTTGAATTAGCAAAAATCTTCAAGTTTGTCCTCATTTTGTAAGAATTTAATTAGATGATCTGTGTGCGTGTGGTTTGATCAGATTTGATTGACAGTGCCAGCAACATAAGAGACACAAACACAAATATAGAAATCTCTTGTGTGAAATAAACTAGACTGTTGAACTTTGGCAGAAAGCTGTATATCGGCGTAGGGCGCCTGTGCTCATGATAAGACGCTGATTATTAAGAAAGAAAGGTATTTAAAGCCTCGCTGTCAGTGAACCATTGGGATTCATTCATCAGAGATAGCGCCATCTGTTTGTGTATGCGCATTTAATGCTTGATAACGTTGGTGTACTTTGCCCTCCTGATGGTCTAATTGAGGGGAAGAGGCCCGGGAATAGCAGGAGACAAGACTGCAGCAGTGACATCCAAGACTAATCTGCATCTAATCTATTTCTCTACTGAGAAGGAGGTCAAGAGGCAAGAAAAAAAAGCAGTCAGGGCACGTTTGCATAATTCTGCATATTTTTCTGTCCCATTCATTTGTACCTCCTCACCATTCTGTGACATCTCTCACCTCCGTGTGTCTCTTTTTCCTCTTTCTTTCTCCCACAGCACCTCTGTGTTCGTCAATCAACAGCTTCTCTCGTCTTTCGTTTAATTTGTTCGTCCCACTCTGAGAGAATGACTACGTCTGAGAAGAAATGTCAGATTAGCTTTCCTGTTGACAAGCTTTAAAATTAGATCAGGTTTTAGGGCGGCTTGGCATATTGCAGTTCACTGGGTATTTGCTTCTGCTGCTTGCAAAGCGTCAAAACCTAAAGTTCAAGGTCCCAAATCCTAGCTGTTGTGTTTTTAAAGGCACCGTTCAATCTTCTTCTTGATGGCTAAGCAAGCTACATCCCTTTACACAGTTTTAGATAGACAGTTTCATTAGTAGCTGAAATGCTATTGATGTCACAGGAACTTTAAATGGGGCAGGAAGGCTTCTACTGAGGATGTGGTCATGTATTGACATGTGCAAGCAGGCGGAAATGCAAAATTGTGGCTGGATGGGCTACTTGTGACTTTAGAAAACACCTACAGTTAGCATTCCTTGCAGACTGCAGCCCATCAAACATTCACCCAGAGAAGTAGAAGACACATCTGTTTGAATATGATTCAGTCAACAGCAGACCTACGTCACAGGCAAGGTTCAGGTGAAGGACATGTACTGCAGCACCACATAAATAGACGTTGATGCGTGAAAAAGTTAAATCCAACCTAAACATGATGGGTTGCACTTTCAGATGCACCCTGCTGTAACATTTGGCCTTCTGTACTTGCTTAGGTGGCACGTTGGAGACTAAGTTTGCCTCTGAGACAATCAAACGTACGTCACGAGAAAAGCAAAACCATGTCTGAGCTGAGATGTTGCCCCTCTTCCCCTGAATTACAGTAACGCGTTTGAAGCGGTGGCACAGTCACTGTGTGTTCTGATGTTAAAGGTGACCTGGCCTGGAAAGGAGGAGGGAGGACGGGAAGGGAGAGAAAAAGGGGACAAGGACACAGTGAGATCTGCGGAGCAGTTTCCATTTTTACTGAGACATTATAATGTCAGACCTCAGATCTCAATATGCAATCAACTGACAGTCCTCCCAAATGGCCACAGCTGGTTTGCGTCCCCACCAAGGAGGCAACATAAATAAGATTTAAAATGTGGAGGAGGGATATTTGGTTGGGCCCCACAAATTAGATCTGAACACATAAACCATGAGTCATGAGGCTGCTCAGAGTGCTCTCCGTCTTCTTCTCCCCGGATTCAATATCATCTTGTCTTTCCTCCTGTTTCCTCCTTCTTGTTCCTGTTCACTTTTAGTACCTTGGGGGAAGGCCTTTTGTCTCACTGTTTCACTCTTAATTGTGATAATGGACACATTAAAATACTGTTTGATGTTGTTTTCCAGCTGAGCTCAGTGTGTCAGAGGTTACCGTGTTAGAGGTTGAATTCCTTCTGTAGCCAGCCGTGCTGAAAAACTAATTCATGACATTTTGGGAGTCTTAACCTCTTAGCAATAGTCAGGAATTTTGGATAACATTATTCGCTTTCCTGTCAAGACCCCCCTGACACTCTTCTTTTGTTCTTTGCCAGATTGTCTTGTGTTTCCGCCAACCCTTCAAGCCTTTTGCTCAAGCCCTGTTTTTTTATCGAATGGTGACCTTGCTTTTTTTCATGGGCGACCAGGATCTCACCCTTACCTGTACCTCGGCCTCGCTGCCTGACCGTTTTGGATTTCTGTGTGTGTGCGTCAAATACTGACAGTGCTGCGGCCCGCATGTTCCACAAATCCCCATCCCTAAAGATTTGACTTTAGGTTTGTTAGCTTAAATATGGATTAACCTCCCGAAAAGGATTTGAGTGACCAACATGCTTAGCTTCTATTGTCTCCACCATCTGTTCCTCCTAAAACTGACTATTTGTGTGCCTTTTTAGTTGTCAGTAAACCTAAAGATGAGGGTCAGGGTCTTTAAACACAGGACAGCAGCTGGTTGTTTGTTTTGGGACAACCTTTGTGACATTTTCCAGAGGGCTTTCACGCTGACAACGGTCTTTGACTGGGTTGTCTCAAGACATAACGTCCAACCATCCTAGCCGGTCAGTCCGAATCTTTTCTAAATCAAGTCGCTTTATTGACCTTTCTCCTCCTCATCTTCGCTCATCAATGCAAAATGTGTTATTGTACGCCACATGTTTCTTTATCCCCTGTGACCTTTGTGGAATCATCGACTGTGTTTGAACACAGGCTGCAACTAGATAACGTCAGCAGTACTCTGGCATGAAAGCCTCATTTTACTATTCCTCACAGACTTGCTGTTTTGTGGAGAATACAGAACTTTGTAAAACAACTCTGAGCTTTGACATCTACTTTCGATCAGTTAGAAATTAGATCAGCGAGGCGGGATATTAAACTGCAATCATTATGGGTGAGCCACACATTTTACTTTTACTAAGTCCGATACAAAATAATTAAACAAGTGCAATGTATCTCTGGTTTTGGCTAAAATCTGATCACGTCAAGGCCCTTCACTGAAAAATAAGATCCAGCTCCATCTGCAGCTCAGACTAACTATAGCTTCTGAAAACGTCATACAAGAATAACAGGAACAATCATTAAACCACTTGCACCCGAGTGTGTTTTTGCTAACCTTTTACTCCCCTTGGATTATCACTACATGTCTCAGCCAGGCAGGTTATATTGTTTCTTTCATTGCATTTGAAAGAAACACCTTCTAGGAAATGTGAGGCAAACAGCATTTCTAGGAATTAAGTGTATAAAAGTGTCAAACTGCTTTATAGACCACCAAATAATGTTTACTAAGATTCCATGGGGAGAGTGATCTTATGTAGGGCTGCAACAACTGAGATGGTTATCATGCGCAAAAGGGAAGTGACCAGTGTTTGGAACTAACATTTGTAACAGTAACATACCCCAAATCACATGATTGAAGCTTACAATCATGTGATTTAAAAAGGAGGGAACATGTTATTTTAGCCCGCTGTTCAGATGCATTGTCCTCTGCACAAAGGGGAAGAACACTTTGTTTCTAATTTACAATTACAAGATCCTTGCTTTAGTCATTGATAAATATTCCATTGGCCTACTTTCACCCTTTCCTTCAACTTACAGTTACACAACTGACACACTGAGCAAAACCTGAACCTGTTGTGTGAAACCTGCTAACAGGTTACATTACTTTACATTGAAGCCCCTCAGAGTAGGTTACTGTCTCCAGATCTCTCTCTCTCTCTCTCTCTCTCTCTCTCTCTCTCTCTCTGCACAGTTTGCACATCTCGCCAAATTCATTCAGAAGGAATTCACTCAGATCTGTAATGATCATGTTCACTACACTTCCAGCGACAGGTCTCATCTGTCTGATATAGAGATCAACGGGGGGTGCAGACAGAGTCTACGTGTAAAAGACGCCCTTGTGGTAATGTAAGGCTGATAACAGCACGTGCACAGAGTACCTGCTCCCTCTGGGGGGGGGGCTGGACACGATGGGAGGCGTCTCCAGCTTTAGAGGCGCGTCGCCCGCAGACGGTTCGTTGCGCCGTCAGCTGTTGGGCTGCAACGCCGTTCGGGTTGCTGGATCCGTTAGTGTCCCGGTTGGCGTTGAATCCAGCGGCGTCTTATAAGCAGGTGAACCACAGGAATGGAGACATAAAAGCGGACCGGTTACACAGCAGAGACGCTGCGTAACGGAGGCAGTACGACGAGGGACGTGTGCGCCTTTGGCACCGGAGGGACGCGCCGAACCTCACCGGCGAGCTGAGCATCAGTTTAGGACCAAAGACCGGGACTTGAAGCATGTTTCCGTGGACTATCTTCTACCATGTAAATGTATAAATAGCTCCAGAATAAGGTGCGGAAAGCGTCCGTGTTGTGCGCAGCGCCCCCCCCCCCCCCTCCCCCCTCCAGCCGCGTCGATGCCGGACTGGCTTGTGGTTCTGTGCCTTGTGATCCTGGTGGTCTTGATCTGGCCAGGCTCCAAATATTTCGCCGCCGAGAGCCACCGGGATGCCTTGCTTCAAGGACTTGGGGTTTCACAACAGGCAGCGAGGGACAAGACCGGGAGGTGCGTCTCAGACCGAGACGGGGGCGACGGTCCGGGGCCCGGCGGGGAGGCTCGCACCGTGGCCCTAATCTGCAAACCGTCAGCGCTGGCAAACTACCTGCTGAAACACTGCAGGACATTCAGTCAGTACTCGCCGTGTGTCGGCTGGACGTGGCGGGCCAGCGCCTTCCTGCAGAGCGCGTTCGAGGCCTGCTGGCCGTATGACAGCCCGGTCCAGTTCGTGCGGGACCACCTGCAGCTGAGCGACGACGGGCTGGTGGCCCTGGACTGGGCGGTGCCGTCCTACCAGAGGCGACGCAGGACCTCCAGCCACTCCACCAGTCCCGTCCTGCTCATCGTCCCAAACTCTTTTGGGAAGATCACTAGAAATGTGTTGAAGGTAAATCTGTGCGCCTTTGAATGAGGTGAACCTGCTACAGAGGTGAGAGACACTTCAAGGCAGAGATAAATAGAGATAAAGTCCAAATATAGTCCACAAACCTGGTAACCTGTTTTCATATCTGGAGGCACTAACTGCATCATGATGCTGTTTCTGAGTCATTACATATTTACATGGCATATTTGTGTTTGTGTATATTCTATTGACAAAGGTCGGGGCTTCCCCTCACTAGATGCATCTTAGGTTGTGCCATGAACTTTGTAGCTTCTCTGTGCCTCTAATCTGCTCCACAGCGTGAGTCAACATGATGGAAACCACAGCGGCTGCATGAGAGAGCACCGTGTCCTGTTCTTCACCATCTATGCCAACAGCGAGCATTTTCACAGCTGAAATACACAGCGACACTAAACAATATCAGAGCAGATCCTTCTTCAAATTCAGAGGGTAGAAACCAGAAAACACATGCAACATGCACGTGCAATGCATGCACAGGCAAATGCTATTTACACAAAGTATTTCTATTGCTGCTCAAAAGAGAAGTCGGACATTAAATAATGTAAAAGAGACGTGGGAAGATGCCAGTTGAAATCAACAATGGCCATCCGGGCAAAGGCAGTCACATGAGCGCAAGCCGTGGAAAGATCAGTTTGAAGGGAAAAAAGAGCCGTTGTGGAGGCAGCAGCACCCGTCTTTCAGCTGCTCTTTAAATACACTGACTGAGGTAATTGAGTGAGGGATTACAAAGCATCATTTGACTTGAGGGGCTTGGGGAAGTGCAGCGCTGCACCACATTCTGCCTGTTGGCTCCCTCGCCACTCTGGGCACCTGGCACCGTGCTAGCTCATTTCATTTCATACTGTTAGTGCAGATCCGTCACAGGCTTACTGTCGGACCCCATGTCAGAAACAGCAGCTCTGCAGGAGCTGAACACTAACAAAACCAAATGTGTCGACATTAATCTGGAGTGAATAACGTCTTATGTTGATCTGGGAAAAGAAGGCAGAAGAGAGGAGAAGAAGTGGGGAGAAAAAACAATGGTGAGCCAGAAATAGAAGGAAAACAGAGTGCTAAAAACATTCTACATATGTGGTGACTTAAAGCTTTACTTCGGGGTGGGGGGGAAGCTAAAATGATGGAGAGATGAAAAGTAGATATTCAGATCATCAGAGCAGAGACAATCTGTGAGTCTGTCAGCCGGTTACGCTTCGGGAGGGCTGGAAGCTGAGGCACCGCGAGGGATATACACCAATTAAGATTTCTCTTGTCGCTGGTGAGAGTCGCTGTGCATGACCCTGCCTGTGCTGAGCTCATGTTTGCGTGGGCATGCACACACGTGGACCCATATCTGTGACACTGCGACGGGCAACGCGGGTCTTTTTGAAGCGTATGGGCCTGTGGTCCCTGTCGCCCTCCTCTCCTCTCTCTACACAGCACATTTCAGGAATGAATTTACGAACCAGCCGTCTCCTCTTAAATCGTTCGTACTTCTACCCTCAGTTTTTCTTGTGCTTCTTTGTTTCATTTAGTCCGGCATGAGTCATGTCCATCTACGTAGTGGTTTAGGTAAATGTTTACACAGTCGTGTACATTGTTTTCAATGGCTTTATATTTGGGTCAGAGTTTGGAGTGTGTTCATGCTAAAATGCAAAAAACAAACAAACTTGCATTTCTTCATTCTTTCAGGCAGACAGTGAATTAGTTGGTTAGATAGGTAAATCACTGTGCATTGACTAGTACACATTTAGCAAAAAGACATTTCCATTATATTTAATTTTTTCATATACTTAAAGCAGTAGCTTGACATTTTAACTAATTTAAACATTTAAACTAATTAAATCTCCTGACCTCAACCGTCAGCAAACTCAATTTTTAACCCATTTTTTCCCCTCAACTTAAAAAAGGAGGTCATGCAAAGAGGCCAATTTAATATCACGAAGGTGTGTAAAGACACGTAGGAATGAGCCCCATGCTCAGTGGCCTGTGATCGCTGTTTAGAGCAATGTGCTGAAAGGCCGAACATGTTCCTGCAAGCAGACATCCAGCTGTTGCAGCCGTCTTGCCTCGTATGATTTACAGGCGTCACACTTTCCTGACACAGCAGATCGATTTGTGAGCAGTTTTACCATCATTTTGTGGCCTATTTACAGTACATTCACACGTGTTTTATTCAGTATTCTCTTGGCACTCATTTCTCACATCAAGTGTTTTCTATTCCGCGTAGATATGACGTGTGATAGAATCTGGTCATTATGTGTAATTTACCCTTCAACACTTAAATCATTGTTCTTCAGCCCATTAATAGTAGAAGTAACACTTCATCAGTCGTAGTCTTGGACGTTTCTCAACAACAAAAACATTACCAGCAGCAGCACAAGTGCACAGATGTCCTGATATCTATGTCTATAGTTTACAAAATACCATTTATGAAAAACTTGCAGTCATTTCACAGTTTTCAACGGGGCATTACATCTCATAGAGTGCAGTCTGTAGTATTAAAACACATTGTGGCAGGAGCTGATCTTCAGCTTTAATTTGAAGATGTTTTTGTAAGTGTAGGAATTTTAGCCCGTAATTGTCCTGTTGCACCACTCAGAAATCGGTGTGTGGAGTGGACACAAGGGAACACAGAGGACATTTTCCCCAGACGTTCAGCAAAACGCAAATTTAGGGGACAGAAACACTTCTGTCTATGCTGGAGATGCTGATTTTTCTTAGCTAAAATATCGAGGTATAAACATTTTTACCAACCAGTACAGTAGCAGATACTAATTTACCTTAGAAAATGGAGCGAAATCCCCAGTATTGTATTTCACCTTTAAAATTCAACCAATGCAAACAGACCCTCGATGACAAAATCCATTTTTCTCTTTAATCGACAGCTATTCTCCCCTTTGCATGCATGCCTGTCATGCATATCACTTTGAACTTGAGCCAGAATGAAAAAACTCATGCAACTGCAAAATAAATGTATATGTCCATCATTTTGTCTGTCTTTGTAAGACTTTGTGAGACACTCCTGCTTTTTTAACCTACCACTCTTCTCCAACATTGCTGCCATGTTGGACAGAAGATTGGATCTCTGCTGTTTGTCTGCTGCAATGCAAAGAAGAAACAGCCTCTGCTTTGTTTAGCCAGCTATATTTAGGGTTCATACAATTAGTTGGATGGAAAACTGCCAACCAATTAAAGATGGCAGTTATGGCATCCATTATATAACAAATACAGCCACTTTTCCTATAGATTTGTATTATTTCTGTGAACTGCTCATCAGCGGAGCAGTGAAATTAGCCTTTACATTAGTATACAATAGAATCCTGTTGCAGGATAACTTTGAACATCAAAGTATTCCACAAAATTGTGACAAGAAAAATGACCTTATTTCTAAAAGGCTGGCTGTGCTCTAATAGAGCTCACAAGAACAAGGACATGTATCACAGTTGCTGCCTGTTGAAGAGTATTTGGGCAAACTATTGACTTGAACAGAGGACAGAGCAATGTAGTGAGATGCTTTGTTGCCTCTAAAAGGCTTTTAATCCAATAACATCCTTAATTTAACTTGATTTGCCGTCACATGTCCCTTCGAAGCTGCTGGGATTTGTTTAACACAAGAGGGGGTCTCACAGAAGTAAATCACATTACTGTATACAACATGCTCTGAAGGGAAAATTGTTGAACTTTAGGAGCCTTTTAGTATTTATGCCTTTGTCAGCGCAGAGGGCGAGGGGAATAAATGCTGCCTCTTTGTCTGTGTTTGTGCATGAGAGCTGACATGTTGTCCAGTTTCTGGAGTGCCTGCTGAAGGAATTTGTCACTTAGCTGACAGTTTATTAGCTCTGGCAGAAAACCGCTGGAGTGGCTGCAGTTTGTTTTCTACTGTTTCGGCAATGACGCTTTGAAAAAACTAAACAAATTCACACTGTCAACATAACATTTTAGGAAAAGCATCACCAGAACCTTAATGTGCACAAATGCGATCTAGAAAAAAGGTCAGCTTACTTTCTTTGTGCTACTGGAATGCAAAAACGAAATAATAGTCACATTCAGGACATTCATTCCCTCTAACCTGGTGACCTCTAACAGATTTATAATTGTCCAAGAAGTATTCCTGCTTGGTCACGAGTAATTGCTTGTCATCCGAACAAAAGGTAGATTTTTACGGGCTACAGATACGGGCTTTGCAATATATCTTTGGATTTAGTGAACTCTTCATGAGACTGTAAAAAAAACAACTTTGCCATTTTATTTTATTTGCCATCTTGTCGTCTTCGTGTTTAATATCTAACGCTGAGCAGTTGTCGCTCGTCGCTCATTGTTCTAGTGTGTGATTCCTGGTGTTAATACCTGAGCAGGCAGGCATAAGCAGAACAAAATCACTTCACGCTCAAGTTCACCTAATTTAATCTCAGCCGCTACATCTCCACTCGGCCCCCGGCTCCCATGTGCAGTTTAAATTGTGAAATAACTAATAACGTATCTCAATACCTTTGGGAATTAAACTGAACTCAGGTGATTTAAATCCATTTGAAAATTGCTCTCGTCCCCTCCTCTCACGTGCTCCTCTTGAAACACAATTTTTTCGAAATGTTATCCATGGAACGGGTTAGGGGCGAGGCTAATAAATGCGTGAATGAAAGATGTTCTGGTGTATTAGCTCTGCTCAGATGTTTTTTTAACTGACACTGCCTGGTCATGTATCTGGCTGAGAAAATCCTCTTTTCATACAGACAACCAGAAAGTGGGCGAAAACACTCATGCAGTCGTTCTCAGCTGGTGAATATTTAATGCGGTGATTCTGCGGCTCTTCCTCGCTGGCATCTCTGCAGATTTCAAGCAAGATGTAAAATTAACAGTTTATTTGCACAGGCTGCCATAGTCCCATCATAGAATCTGACTGCAAACTTTGGTATGACAGAGAGAACTGAACCCTATGCCTCCTGTGCTGAGATGAAGCAGAGTGACACTGCAAGTTTAGAGAGAAGACAAATCCTCAGTGTTTCCAGACACTGTAATGGACTGGATCATTTATCCTAATGGTAGAATTCAGAGCCATCTCATGCCTTCTCTGCATGGACAGTTTTTCATTTCTATATTTAATTGTCACTTTTGCTCTGCTCCAAATCAAAACCTTCCAGTCTTTCCGGAGTTACTTTTCCAGGTTTATGGCTCAAGTTTTGGTTTACTAAGATCTTATGATGTGTCACGATGAGTATTTTAGAATTTCTGCACCAGGAACGAATGAATTTCCGATACATTCTCCACAGTATTTAAAGTATAGTAAAATGATATGCATTGATTAAAAAGATTTACACATTTGAATTTCTGCTATAGAAACGTTCTCATTCAGCTGTGCAGCATTTTCGTACATTCATTTGTTCATTCAACACCTATGACTCCACAGCCCAAATCTCTTATATTGCCACATTCGTATGAAAATAAACATCATAATAATAGCTCACTTTGGAGTAGTGATATTTCCCTCCACAGTGTAGCTGACTGAAAGGGAAGACTTCCTGCCAGAGACATGAGATCACAGGTTTCCGTACTCAACTCCCCTTTCTGCTCTCATGTGCCAGTTTTGCTCCCAGTTCAGGGAAAGCTGCAGGTTGAGGCTGTCTGAGCCGAGCAGCTTGCTGTGGGCTTCATGGACATCATCATAACTAATGAGATTGTGCATAACGTTGGCCTGCACCAAGGCCTCCACAGTGTCTGTGAACTGCTTCAAATGAGTGGACATTCTGCACTTGAAGGCCAAGTGGCAGCTTCCTGGCTCATGACAACCTGTAACTGGAGATGGATTTCGCATATATCAGTAGTTCACCCGGTTATGGCCTCACCCTCTGTCTTTGCATGTCCAAATATGGACCGTTGGATCAGCTGATAGAGGTGATGGAACTGATGTGGAGTCGAACCTCATAATGTATCATGGTCTTTGCAGTTTATTCCAACTGCAATGCACTTCTAAATTTTGTTCTTACTGCTCATTTCTAATGGAATATAATTTGATATTTCTGTGAAATACAGACATTTGTAAGTTGATAAGTTTGTGTGTGAGTCCTCTCTTGCTGCATTGTAACTTTCTCTGTAATGTTACAGAAATGGATTAATGTCTTTCACATCTTATAATATGAGTCAACATCCTGTATTTTCAAAAGTGCTAACATAGTAAATAATTCCCCAGTTCCATAATGCTCCCAATCTGTAACACTTTTTTGAAGACACATGGACATCCCTGTATTTATTTTTTCTACCCACTCTCTCTCTCACAGTTGTGTGAAACGGCACTGTCCCATGGCTACCTTCCGGCAGTTTTCAACCGCCGCAGCCACAACGGCACCCCGCTCACCACCCTCAAACTGCAGCAGTTCGGTGACCCCGCTGATCTGCGCGAGGCTGTGCGCTACATTCGCTACCGACAGCCTGCAGGGAGACTGTATGCAGTGAGCGAGAGCACCGGGTCGGGCCTTCTCCTGTCTTACCTGGGGGAGTGCGGATCATCCAGTTATGTGACGGCAGCCGTCTGCCTGTCACCCGTGTTCCGCTGTCAGAGCTGGTTTGAGAGCGGGCTGTGCTGGCCCCTGCAGTGGGCGCTGGTGCTCTACCAGAAGATATGTCTCAGCAGGTATGGAAGGAGGGAAACATGCTGGAATAGGTTAGCTATGGAGGCATGGGTGGGCAAAATGGTTATGATACCTGGGAACAAAATATCACCGGTGAAGAAAACAGAAAGACTCAAATGAACCCAACTTTGTAGGCTTTCAAATGATGATTGTGATTCATTACAACAGCATCTTATTTTCATAGTTTTGGAACTTCATTTCATTTTGTTTGTGGTAACATTGTACTCAAAGTAATTGCTGAAATCTGTGACATCACTTCAACAACCTCAGACGAGGCAAAAGCCACAAGCTGCCAGAGGATCAGACAGGTTGTAAATAAGGCAAAACCACCTGAGCGCACCTGCAATGTCAGCAACAATCCCTCACTACACAAGAAAAATATGTGCATGCACATCTACGGCAAGCAGTGTAGGTCAACGTTGAACCAAAAAGATGGTTACCTAACCTGGGAGTTTTGCCTGACTTGCCTGATCTTCTGACTGCTCGGGTCTCTTGTCCCATCTGACCTCTTTTTAGTGACATTGCCGTGTTCCCAAATGCCAGCCATTAACTTGAGTACTAACCAATAGGAACAATGACCAGAGCTATAAAAATAACATTGTTTGAAACTGGATTTTGCCTTTAATGGCAATCGGTAAACCTGCAAAGAAATGTTTTTTTGAAAGGTCTGCAGATTTCTGGTTGGAGATAAGCAGTAAATACAAATCATATCGTTTTGGAACATGGTGCATTAAGTGAAGTGAACATAATGAGTTTTGGAGTTTTAATGAGTAAACGGCTCCTTCTCTTCTCTCAGCTTACTGCATGTGGGGAATATATCAGAAAAAATACACAGCTTCATTAGGCTTCTGCTTGAAGTACGCCATGTGAAAATACACAAACAAGAAAATTATGGATTTTCAGTCAGCCAAAAGGGAGACACGGTTAAAGGGGATTGTAAGAAAAACAGATGCAAGTATTCTTTAACCATTTACTGGAAAAGCACAGACGATTAAGGAAACAATCAAGTTACTGTAGCAACAGATGGCCTGCTCAGTGTCAGATCATTCATTCTGAGAGACATCGTGACCCAGGTGCAGTTTCTCAAATCAATGCCACGAAGGGAATATGAGACCCATGCAGCTCTTCAAAATTGATTTCCTCTTGTTATCCCTGTCTATTTGTGTGTCTCTGTTATTTTCTGTGTGTGTGTGTGTCCTCGGATGATACATTCAGGTACAAGACGGTGCTGGGTGAGACAATGCAGACAGACCACCTGTTTTCTAGCTGTTCCTTGCGAGGCCTGGAGGAATCGTTGTTCTGTCAGACCGGACATGCGGGCTCTGCACCAGCAGCACCAATAGGCACCAGCAGCAGCAGCAATGCTGCAGGTGCCTGGGATGCTTACTGGGAACGCAATGAACCCCTGAGAGATGTGGATGAAGTGGCTATTCCCGTTCTGTGCGTGTGCGCTCAGGATGACCCCGTCCGCGGTGACACCCACTCCACGGTACCCTTGGAACTCTTTGAGACAAACCCACATTTTTTTCTCCTCCTAACTGACCGTGGAGGTCACTGTGGTTTCTCCACCCAGTCCGAGGGGCGCGCCGCTGGTGCATTTAGTGCAGTCAGTTTCGCGGCTGCTCCAAACAGTGGGATGGGGAGCCATGGGACCAGCTGGAGCCACAAAGCTCTGCTGGAATTCTTCAGGGCGACTACAGACTTCTTCGCTGCAGAGGAGAGAGCGAAGCAGCTTGGCGCAAGGAGGAGGGGGCTGGGAGGAGGCGCAGGAGGGAGGGCTTTCCGCCACCGCAGCGTCAGTACATGTAAACGAATGCCAACGTGTTCCCATAATATCCACGCCATTTACAATTGGCAGAGGTCCTATACGCGATGAGAGAGCTTAATGGAAGTTAATGGACTACACTGATGCCTTCTGATATTGTTTGGATTTGGGATGTGAAGGTCTCAGGTTGTTCTCTGCTCGTGTGACACTCGGCTACAAAGTGTTAAGACAGCCAAAACTAGAAAAAGTGCAGCGGTTGGGAAGTACCGAGGTCAGACAGAGAGAAAGTGCGTGTTGTTCTCCCATACTTGATGTGAGCCATAAAACTCTACAATACAAAAAAAAAAGGTCCTGACAGGCCACAAGCTAGCACGCAGTTGTTATGTTTAACAGTTGATGCTAAACTCTCAAGATGTCTGGCTGTATATTTTTCTACGACAGACTGATACAAATCTCTTCACTGCCAGCTGTTAAAACTGAGGGATTCTGTCACAGTTTTATCAACACACACATTCATCCTGCCTCACACTCCACACGGTTTGGTACCTTTGCAACCACAGCTTCACACAGTCCTTGGGGAAATGTAAAAACCTTGACACTTACTGTAGAATATTACTGTTATTCTTTTTTTTTATCACTGAAAGTATATTTATTGGAGAGCAACAAGTTGAAAGTTCAGTTTCGTTCTAAATGTCAAATGAGTTTATCCGGTGTTATTGTAGATATTAAAGAGAGCGCATTACTGTGTGCATTATTGAGTGTTCTCTTCAGTGTGGGGAAAAGAGGAACCTATGTGTGTTTGTCACCCAGTCAGCTTTTAGAGGAAGGCCTGTGTCATGAGGTTATATTTTAATGAGCTGCGTGGCTGGAAGCACTTAGCGAGATTTCCTGTGTCATCATTTAAACTCTGTGCTCAGAGGTTTCCAGCGGCTGCTCAGAACCTGACGGTGGTGGAGCTGTGAGGGTATCTGGCTTCGTGTTGAGATGGAGCGTTTGAGATTTCTCGAGTCCCTGGAAATGTATATTTGTTTATCATTCTTGTGCAAATTATGCAAATTGAAATGATACACAGTAATAAATATGGTGTTCAGAAATGAAACACTTCAGAGGGCAGCTCAACAGCTTGATAAGAAAGAAAAGGCTGATGTTCAGAGTGGAAACCGTAAGTCAGGAGGACACAAAACTACCAAGGACTGTTTTGTCAACTGATTTTTGACTTTTGTAAACATGCTACACACCTGTTAAATGTGTTATATTACGTGATGGAATTCAAAAATGAAAAGTATAATAAATGAAGATGACAAACTTTGAATGTACACTTTCTATGAGCAATATGTCAATAGCATTCAAAAGGTTATTTTTCGAGTTCCACCACCTCATTGATGCCACTATGTTGCATGATCTTGTTCTCCGTTTCTCATTATCTTTGCTTATAATCATCTTCATTTTGAAAGCACATCACACTAAAGTTGTAATCTGTGGTCTTGTCAAACCCCTGCTGAGTCAGTGTTCACAGACAGTCCCTATTATAGCACAGTCCCCACAGCTATTCTGTGTGTGTGTGTGTGTGTGTGCGTGCGTGCGTGCGTGCGTGCGAGACATTCACTGCAGTGTTTATCCGCCCACTGAACCATATCCACTCAGACAGCTGGAACACTGCAGTGTAAACACACACAATTTGCACCGGCAGACACATTGTCAACACGCACCCTCACCATTGCGCACACACACACACACACACACACGCACATGGAAACACGCTGTCACGCACATAGGATAGGATATCCTTATGCACGCTCATTAGTTACAGCAAGATTCACAGTCTCATATAAAACAAAACCTACCTGTGACACACACTGTCACTATCCTGTGTGACATAAGTGACACCATAATTAATCCAGATAATCCTCCCATAAAAGTAACCTGAAGTGATGTAAAGCCAGACTGTGACTCATTATGAACTCAACAGAAACACAAAATAATGTGAATATATGATTTTTCTAAAAGTGTGAATGGAAATATATTTTCCTCTCATCAAATCTAATCTAATCTTATTTCCCATCTGGAAAGCTGTATTGACACACAGGCTTTAAGGCTGTTGTCAAATGCTGTAGGTGGGACCCAACAAGCCATGATAATGACACTGTTTGTACCTGTCAACAGCAGCATTGCAACTGTGGAGGGCAGAGCAGCTGTGTCTCATTATCTTCACTGTCCAGCTTTTCAGTCTTGGGGTTAAACAGACATCTCTTTAGCCGTAAATGAATCCCTTTCATGTCAAAGCCTTTCACTACATGTATAGGGTTAGGGGTCATGAGGCTAGAATTTCACTCGATTTAATGGAGCACAAACAAGATCCGACAAGACATACCAACAAAGGTTTAAAATGTTGCACAAAACACCTGTAGACATGTACGACAGTCGCCAAAAAGACTGCACACTGCACACTACAGGCATGCATCAGAGCCACGGATGTGTTGAATAGCAAGAAATGCATAATGATTTCTGTCTTATGATTATGTAAGTGATCATGCACAAATTAGTGTTTTATTACAGCAGTATTTTAGTGTGCTTTATAAAGCATAATCATACTGTATATATTGTGATGTTGGCAAACAAAGCTTTTGCTTGTCATTTCAAATAGACCTTGTAACTAGTGTCATAATTTGTGTTCTTGTTTCATGTTTATACAGTACATAACATGTGCTCACAGTGCCAGTTTGTGCACAAATATCTTTATGAGTTAAAGATTCAAGGCAAATCCTTGGTCTTGCATGCACTTTTAGCAGTTTCCAGTCTCATTTTATTTTTACTTTGAAATTACCGGAACAAATGGTAAACCTCTGGGACCTCTAAGAAATGTGGTTCTACTGGAAATAAATTTGTCCAGCACATGTTGAAAAAGAGCATACATGACAGCAAGGCCACCATACAAAAGGATAAAACACTTTATACAACCTGTCCTGCTTTATTGTTGACAATAAGCCTCATGATTTATCTACACACAGACAATGTTTCCTTACTATAAATGTTGGTGTTCATTGGCGTCTAGCAAATTAAGCCATTAAGATTGAATTGCCCTTTTCCACTTTGCTTATTCAATTCAGACCCAATAGTCTGCCTCAGTGAGCAGGGGATGATTTAATTAAAATGATTGATATTTAATTAACAAAGAACATTCCCATCACTTTGATTATACTAAATCATAGCTTCTCTAAATTGAGTCACACGCTCTGTTACGGATTTGTTGACGTTAAGGATTTGTTGTTTTGTACGACAACTAGGTGAAAATATGTTTGTATTATACCATAAATAAACAATGGTGTATACTCTTAATGGAAAGATGTGAAAATGGGGAGTGAGAGGTTGGCTAATGCAAACATTTATACAGTAAATTACAGTAGAAGATTATTTGCATTCAGGAAGATATAACACATTCCTCTTCTTAAAAATAAAAAGCTGAATTCATCAGCAATGAAAGACACCATTTCTCAGTTCAATACACTCAGGGGTTTCACTGCTGCATCCTTATTGGTCTGACCGGTAGCTTTTGGTGGCTATGTTAGCTAATGTTAAAAATCTTCAAATATATATTGCTGCGTAACTGAGATTATTGACTCAGTGTGTTGACGTTATGACGTTATGTCCTCTACTGTACACTTATTGTTTACCATTATCTCACTTGTTGGAACTGTTCAGCAAAGGTTACATAGCTTCTTCGTATTAAATTAATAGTTTGACATTTTGGGAAAGATGTCTTTTTGTTATGTGTCTTATATGGTTATTTATGATTTCTTACAGAAAATTAGATGAAGTGTGAAAAATGACAATTTGAGTTATGTGCCGCTTTTATTTTAGCTGGGTGTAGTAACTTTCTTGAGTCTCTGCTGGTTGCCTGGCAACAAGTATCCAGGAGGTTTCGATCAAGAAACAGTCCCTCACATGAACCCCACGAAAAACCACAATGTGTTGTTTTAACACTTTGGTTTTTGTATAGATTAAACAGACAATATGTAACATTATAAAAATGCTGTTACCTTTAGACAGAGGCAGGCTAGCTGTTTCCCTGTGTTTCCAGTCTTTGTGCTAGGCTAAGATAGCCTGACTGCAGCTTACTATTTAGCGTAGATATAAATGTTCTCATCTAACTCTTGGCAAGAATGCGAAAAATTGTATTTTCTCAAAATGTCAAACTATTCCCTTGATGATAATATATTTAAATATATACAGATAAACTAGGGGCTTTACACACAGTATTAACAGAACAGACTGTCTCTGAAGACCCAAGTGAATGTTTTTATACAGTCTATGATAAGAACTGACTCACTGAGGCTTACTTCAAGAAGGAGCAACGGCACACTGAGATCTGGTCAGCATAGTAGATTAATCATGAGAATGTCGACTGTGCATAAGAATGACCCTCCTTTCCAAATAGCTTCTGGACTCATACTGTTAACATATTTCCTTCACTGCTATAGAAGATCTAATAGCTGGTATGGTCAAAGCTTTTACTTATAGTAGTTACTGATAGTAGGAATGCCTGAGATTCTGTACAGTCACTTTAGAGATATTTTTGCTAAAAGCATTACATTATCAGAGCCAAGGTAACTAAATGTAATCAGAGAGAACCTAGCAACCAGCAGGCCAACAAAAATACAAAACAGATGTTTAGGTTCGGGTCACTGACACTCTAATTGTACTTGGTTTGGATGGTAACCAACATAAGAGGAATAAGAGTGTGTGGTGGTGGGGATTTTTTTTTTGGGGGAGGGGGGCTTGTTGTTTTTTGGCTCTGCTTCAACTTAAATGAAACACAGATAGTATTGTGAACAGATAAAACATGGAGACAAATATTAAATCCTTCCCCTGTTTTGTTACTGAAAGGTTTGCTGAAGTGTGTTATATGACTCCCACTTTTCTGTTTATTGTATCTCAGGTTCTGATGTTACTGTGCCAAGAAAAAGTTTGATCTACTGTGGTGTATACATTATGCTTGCTGTTAATTCTGTGCCACATTTCGGCTCTTGGCTTCAGAGTTTAGCACAAAAACACTTAATGATGACCTTTGACACTCAGGAGGGAGTTGGCATCGACTATTTACTGCTGAAACAACTGAGATAAAGTGACCACAAATACCACAATAACTACCTCCCTGTCTTTTATGATTCAGGGGATATTTACTCTTTGACTTCACAACAACAACTTATTTGCACTATCAATCTTTTATGAAATGTGAAGCCGTAAAATATTTATAACACACCTGCACTATTTCTAATGCAGTATTTACTATGGCACAGCTCAGTGGGGTTATCAAGGGAGCATGTCCCTTCGCGTTTCATTGAAGTAGGCTGCACATCCTGAGACTGCTGACCCAGGACTGAAATGGTCCACTTTAAGCTGTATCAGAAAACGCTCAGCTTTATGACCTCTTATTGTACGAGTAGCAGTGTATGTCATTTCCATTTAATCTAATATTACATATGTAGGATTTCTTCCTGTTGGGATTCATATTTAGGATTTGGTTGGGCATTCATTTTGGATGTCCTTGGGATCTATTTTCTCTTCCATATTTTCCATTTTGCTCTGTTAAAGCAGTATTTTAAAGCGCAGCTATGAGTGGTGGGGGGGATATCTCACAAAAGAAACTTACTTTGATCATGGGCACCATCTTGTGGATGTTGTGGGGAAAAGGATGAATCTTTCTGGGCCCAATTGCAGAAGAGGGTGTGAACTGTAAATTCACAGTTCAGTTGTAGTTCATATTATAAATATTTACAATACAAGTATAACATTATGTCATGAGAGGGTCCAAGATATACTATTACATGTATTGGGATTATAGGAATATTATTTAAAAAGTTGTATTAATGATTTGTTTATTTAGGCAACTTCATGACAGCAAGTGTTAATAAAAGAAAAAGCTAATTCAAGTAAAGCTACAAAGTAAAGCAAACTAAGAGAATAAAATGATCGGACATAAAACCACAGCAATATTCAGACCACATCATTAAACACTGCAGCTTTACATCCAGAACCCTTTAAAAAAAATGTAGGTCTGTCTGCTTCACTGTGACCTGGTTTTATAAAGACGCCTTTATCAAGATCACTCGACCTACTTGCCCATCCAAATTATCCATCCATGTCATCTGACGTCGCCATGGAGACCTCCTCCCGTTACCTGCTGCAGTGGCCAGCAGATGGTAGCATCAACACACGACTCCGACTTCTCCAGGGGTTGACAGACACAATGACGCAGCTATCTCTACCTTTGGCTTGGAAATTGTCTGTATATTTAGCACCTCCTTTAAAATTAGAGTTCAGCACATGGGGAACAAATTAAGCAGGCAGTTTGAATAGATATCTGCAGAGTCACACAAATTAGACTCAGCACACACATGTCCATAAATACTGTGCAGATGTAAAGGTGTAGTTAAGTTCGAGGGGAATCTGAATAGAAAAGCATTTGACTAAGTTTACAAGTTGTTGCATATTCAATACTGATCCTCATTTGTACTTTTGAGGAAACAACAGATCATCATCCATAGATATTCTGCATTCATGAAATGTGTTACAAAGGCTAGTTTATATCACACAACTCCATACTGACAAACTGGGCTGTTTGTGGCGCACTGATTAGTTATAACTACTAATACAAGTGGAGTGGGCAAGAAATCAGAGTAAGATAAGGTATAGGTATAGGTTATTCATCTTCATTGCAACATTGTAGTTGTAGTAATTCTCTAAATGGTTCTAACCACTAACCACAATCATTTGTTCTCAAAGGTGTTTGCAGATGCTCTGTCAGCACTACACAAGGCAGTAGAAACACTGATTTTTTTTAATTTCCTGATACCATTGACAGTAACTGTTGCTCTAATTATAGTCACGTACACACAAACCAGTCATAACCCAGAGCTTGCTATCTATATCACAAAGGAAACTAACAGGTCTCCTGGGGTAGAATCTCACAGTATAATTATGCAAATGCCATGAGTTTCGGAAGGCTGTGTTGTTTTCCTTCATTTACAAATGCAAGTATTTATAAAATGCCAAACATTTCTTTAAGCACCTGCAAAAGTCAAAAATGGAGCCAACATGCTGAAAACTGTTTTCAGCAAGTCTCACTCCTGCTCCATAATTTTCCAGTCACTTACACCGCAAGTGACGTACAAGTATCTTGGACTCAAGGCTGCAAGTGTTTGTGGCTAGCCTGCAGCAAATTCCTTAACTGTCACATTACATGGGTTATACGGGGTGTGGCCATTCTCTGCTGGCGAGAAGCAGTTTAGCCAGCCAGTCAATGTGCACTAGTTTCATTCTGACACATATTGCTTGTCGGTGTGCATTGCTGTGTGAGTGTGTGCATCGCGATTTGCACATGTTGCATGTGTATGCATGTCCCTTTCTCTGTACAAAGAGATTTCTGGTAGGTAACCACCTCTCCTTTGGGCTAAACTGGAGTCAGCTAACACTGGAAGATCTAATGCAACATGACAGTTAGCCTGGTCTGCCCAACTGCCTCTGCACACAGTGCTAACAGCCCTGGCAACTAAAACCAAAGCATCTCTTAAGCCAAGCGCATAGGACAAGAGTCACCTACGAGCTGGGTCAATCATGGTTCATCTGGTCTCAGTTTAAACAACTCAGGCAAATGAAACACAGTGGTGTTTTTGACGTATTTAATCTCTGAAATGACTGTCATGTGCAGTTACTGATAGCGAGGTAAGTTCTTTCTGCTTTTCCGCTACGAACTAAGCTGAGCTGAACTGATTAATACCGAAGACCACTGTTATTACTGTGTACTTCAGCCCCACTCAGACTTCAATTACTTGTTTTAAATACAAAATACCTTTTTTACCGTATATAATATTTGTTTAAGAAACATAGTTCATGATAGACCAAAGCAACTCGGTAGTGGAAGGAGATTAAAATTGCAAGATACATGGGAGCAAAAGAGAAACAAGTTTTCCAGGCAGCGGCCTATTAGAGTTTTAAGGGCTCAGCTTGTATATCTACAAACTTCTCTCTGATTTTCTCTCATTTGTATTCTTGCTTTCATTCCCTGCCTGTAAGGCTATCTTGTTTTTGCTCTTTCTCTGCGTCTTTCTCTCTCCTTGTGCAACCCGTGGAGTCTTCTGCAAGACAGTACGTTGTATGACAGAGCAGTGGAAAATGAGGGCCAGAGAACAGCAGGTGGGCTACCAGGGTGCAGCAGGGCTCATCTTTCCCCTCATCTGCAGCACACCAATCCTGTACAGCATGATGACCCTACAGTATCTTAATCTCCAGAGGACTCTGTCCCTCTTTTACAATTTGTTCCTCTCTCATTTTGTGTCTCCTAGATGCAGACATACAGAAATGCACACATCTGACAGTGCAGCAGTGAGGGCAGGGCCTTTGTCCTGGGAAGCCAGTTTGTTCTTGTTCTGCTGTGCTTTACAGTACTGGCTTACATAAGCAAACAGCCCGTGAGCAGCTGCTTTCAAAATGGACTCCAGGATGCATTCTCTTCCACATGCAAGCATGCACAAACACGCATACATTTTGGCACACAGATATCTGTAAGATGCTCGTATGCTGTATGCACAAAAGCGTTGTGTTCCTTAGACATTTTTGCAGTCTAACGCTGTCATATCAGTGTGTGCGATAGCATGGTGTCACCGGAGGATGTTTCCTTGCCCTTGGTGCCCGTCTGGGCTAGACAGCTCTGATGAAGGCCACAGATGGGGACTGAAAGGGATGTGGGCAAGAGAGACAGAGATGGGGAGCGAGGGAGGACTGAGGGAAACAAAAGTGGAAAGAGTGAAGAGGCAAGGCAGGGAGGGAAAGTATAAAGGGAGGAACGAGGAAGGAATGAGAGGGAAAGCGAGTGGAGAGAAGCACAGGCAAGGAAAACAGTGCGAGCATTAAGAGGATGTATGGAAAGAGAGTAAGTAAGACCAAGAGGGTGGACATGACACAGACAAGAGGGGTTAGTAGAGTGTGCATGCACATGCAGAGCAAGCCTCCCTGGAAAAATACCAGACTTCTTTCTCACTTCCTTCACTGATGTGTCTCATCACAGTCCATATGGCAGTCCTGCTGCACACCCACCCACCCACCACCAGCACCGCCCATCCTGGTGGTGGCACCCTGCCCTTCTCCTCTGCCCTCAGTCTTTCATTCCTCTCATTCTTCTCCTCCCTCCAGGTTCCCTTCATTTCTTTCACACCACATATCATTAGAGTGTAAGAAAACTGCAGGGCCTCAAGATGCCACTGTTCTTAATTTGCATTCATGTGCATTTAGGCTGAGAATGTGATCTGTAGGGACTTGAGCAGTCTTACAGAAAGGCTTACAGAAACTTCAATTTGATAACTTTTGAGAGCTTTAAATTCCACCAATCCTTGTGACTCAAGACCACTTGAGCTTGGAAGACAAAAGAGAGATACAGCTGAACTTTAATCACTGTAGGTTTAAAAAGAATAACCCAAACTTTAGACTATAGAAAAACTAGATTTAAAGAGCAACCCAGAGTTCATGAGTGTCTTTGATAAGGGTTCAGACTGCTGAAAATGTCCACATAACCTTTTCAAACTTTACATTCAACCTTAACTTGGAAGTTAAAAATATCTTATTAAATTCAAATATGGGATTTGATTAGCACGAACGACTCTTTTCTCTGTAAATAGGAGAAAAACAAGCCATAGGCTGATATTTAGATTTGTAACAAAACAAGAATAAAAGAGATGGTTCTGTAGTCTGATTGGTACCTCATGTTCAAGCTAGTGAATAACTGGCTATTAATAGAAGCAGGAAGCAAGCGCCTGATGAGTCACTGCTACTTCCTAAAGAACTAACTGCAGGCCCAGTGCAATTCACAGTCGTCTAATTGCCCACATAAGGTACCCAAGCAGAAGACTGAGAGACAAAACAAATACACACTTTATCATAAAGAGAATTAGAGTTATGGTATGTCTTCAAAAGTCAAGTTATGGAGAACACTCAAGTGCAGATTAGTGTGGGAGGTTCAAGTGTTATGTTACCTCAGGATACCTAGGTCTGGACCTCTAAATGTATTTCTGGTTTATGATTATTGGGAGTTACGCACCTCTCAGGACACAGAGCGCAGGGCACAATAACATGATATGCAGGTATCGAGTGGAGGTGAAGCAGCGTGCTTCATTCTGCTCTCAAATTATTACGCTACATAAAGCTGATAACATATGAACTCAAGAAGTGCTTTAATGAACTTAACTGTGATAATTGTGTTGATACTTATGTGTGAATTTATGTGTGTATTTATGTTGCATCATGACATTAGCAGTAATAAGAAATTACCTGGAGAAAAAAGTATTTAAATTTAAATGCAAAACCATTTAAATGCAACTATCATTCAAAGTGCTGCAGAATGATCGAGGTTACATGAAAGACATTTCTCAGCTCACCACTCGTCACTCAGCTGCTGAGGGTGAACTGTCAGAAATATTCACAAGATTCAGAGGTTTTAGTGAAACAAACACTTAAATAGGACACCTGTTGGTGACATAATCAGCTTACTGTAATGCAAAGTCAGACAGGTTAATGTGGCAGGAATCCAAGCTCACTCAGGCTCAGTCTCATGCTGTAATACTGTCTGAGTGTTCACTTTAAGAACATCACAGAACTTTGCAGAGACAATGCAGTGCACAACCTGTTGTAGCTATTGTATGTCTGTGTGTGTGTGTCTCTGCACAACATATAGCATGATCTCCCTTCTCTCCTGACGGCACAACAAGGTTATGTTGTGTATGGAAACACTGGTTAGTCACCCAAGCACCGACACCTTTAACACAACCTCAGAAAACTGGACAAACAAAAGCCAACCAAAGTATCACATTCAGCGATTCATTATAGTCATTATTGGGCAAGTGATAATGAATTTTCACTAGATTTTTCTCACTAGAAGAATAATTACATTACTATACTAATAACTCTTCTAAAAACAGATAAAGTAATACATCACTGGTTATTTATTTTCATTACCCTACCCATCTCTGTGAAATGTGCCTTTAAACAACTCCAAAGACCTATCACCCCTTCGCCTCTTATATTCTGTATTTAGCATGTGTAGAAATAGAAAACAAGACATAGTAGCTTAACAAACAGACAGCCTAATGGTTAGGAGGTATTTACTGACTATTAACAGCTAACGTTAGCTTAACCTGCAATGCAGCACTCCAGAGATGTCCCCTCCTCGACCAAATGTAGGAAAAGCTAATGGTGGCTAATTTCCAGGAGGCAAATTTCTCCTGTTCTGATATGTCATATCATTCAGATCGTAATTAGTCAGAAAAAGCATTCACGTCAGCCTCCGAGTTGTAATTTAGAGTTTAAAGACAACTACAATATCTCCCACTCGGGGTAAAGAACGATTGTCAGTAATGCTGGAGCTCATCGCTGGAAGTTACATCTAATTAAAATATGAACACTAACTTAATCAATTCTGCAATTTAAAAGGAGTTTAACACAGTTCGTACAGTCCTCACTTGTTAACAAACTGCTACAGATACAGTACATATCACAAAAAAAGTGAACTAAGTTACAGCAGTCTGTCCTCTGAATGAAACCGATACCAGCCCTCCATCAAACTCCTGGTAAGACAGCAAACAAGTTAACCCTTAAATTGTCGAAATAACAGAGCGTTACTGGGATTAGTAACTGTGATGTAATGACCAACTATCAAATTGCAATCTCTACTAATGGCCACAGTACTCGTTAGTGAGATAAGCAAATCACATGAAAACACATCGCAAAGTAATGAGTTGCTGCCCAACACTGATTTTAGCTAGCAATTAGAGGAAAAACATTTTTTAAAAATCAGCCAAAGCGTCAAGCCATAACACTGTATCTGTCAGGAATACCATACAAAGTCAAACATTTTCCATGCCCACCCCTGTACATGTTATGTCATTTGCCCGAGTAGAAGCTACTGCTCTGCCACCAGATTTTCCCTGTGTGTGTCATTCGTTCTGTCTGGGTGCATGTCTGGGCACGACGCAGAAAGGCCTGACCCACCCAAGTCTGGATCTGACTGCCTACATGGCTGCTTTCCTGAAGGGTGTGAAGGGGTAGAGAGGGGTTTGTGCTAATGGAGGGACTTGGTGGGAAGAGGAGACGGACGGCAGGAGGGCAGGGATCTCGGGAGGAAGGGAAAATGTGGGTCAACACAGTCAAAGCCCTGTCACATGTTCCAGTCAGCTGGAATCTGGCCTCAAGTTCAAACCAGAATGTTATGTAAGAGGTTATTGATCCGTGAGAGTGCATGTCGGAAAACGGAGTGCCAGTTGGAGCTGAGGCATCTCGCTGGTCTGTCTGCCGCGATGCTGTGACATGGTGTCACCGCACGGAAAGCAGACATGCTAAGAGTATTGCTGGAGGTTCTAACTGACTGGCACAAACTGATCCAACAAGTGTGAGATTCTGAGTTAAAATGAAGCAAAAGGTTTGGATGATATTAATATTTATCCTCCTGGTGTGAAAAAGCCAGCCCTGGCACTTTGATACTGAGAAGAAGAAAGTGCCTGAGAATGGCCTGTCACCTCTAATAGCCACCACTTGTCACTAACACGTCTGCGCTCAACGTCTCCCTGTCGGAGTGATGTCATCACTTTCAACGGTCACAGTCCTGCCAGCCTGTCAACATCTATTAGCTTCAACAGCCCTTGCCACCTCATTTTGTTTTCCTTTTAGTAAGAGAGAGGCCCATTTCACTAGTAGGCATCATTAGTAGTTCTAAGCATCAGACAAATAAGGGCGTTTGGAAAGAATAGGGGCTGGATCAGACTGTCTGAGGATAATGTGTTCCTTTTCCACCAGCAAGGCTAATCATATCAGTAAGTAGGCCTTGGCCCTACATGTGGCAACCAAGATAAACCTTATGGAAATGCTAGTCTCTGGGAATTCGGGCACGACAACGCATTGCCGTGGCCTCCTCGTTCTAACATGCAAAGGGATCAGAGTTCCCTGTCTGCTGTGTGGAACAGTGGGTAGTGAGTAGGAGACCCTTTACGCCCCAAGAATCTACCTTACCTGCAGTTCGGAGGTTAGCATCAACTGTGACTATGCATAAAAACACCCTCTCTTTGTAATTAATTCTGGCTACAGTTACATGAATGAGTGTGGTTGACATCCCAGCCACAACAACTTATGAAACAAACAGCTGGATGTGGATCGCATGTTGATTCCATATTTCTCCTAAGCTATGAAGAAAGGAGGTGATTTCTTACAGGGTTCAGGGTTCAAGTGAGAACATTTCCTGGAACAAACTAACTCAATGTGGAGAGGTGACAGAGACCGAGGGTAGTGGTTACAGTTCACTGACTGCAGAAAAGTACGAGCACAGAAATGAGAGCACGAGGAGGACAGCACTTTGGACCAATGTCTAATCTACTGGGAACAGAATTATTGCTGGATCTGCACTTGGCATGACTGTTATGCACAATCACCTTGTAGCATGAATAGAAAGTTACTCTTACTAGTAAATATTCATTTTAACATTCATAACCCCTTCAGCATTCCTTTAGTTGCCTAGCAAACTGGCAGCTCTGTGCAGCGCAACGGACATTGTTTCCAACAAAATTCCACATTAAGCTCACCTTTGCCACAATTTGCAAATATACTTGTTTGTGAATTCACATTGACAACTGACAGCTTTTGGATAGATCAAACAAACTAGATGTAATGTGCTAATTACTGAGCTTTGCACAGAGCCAGGCTAGCTGTTCCCGTGTTTTCAGTCTGCAAACTAAGTTAAGCTAACCGTCTCCTAGCTCCAGCTTCATATTGAATGGACGGACAGCAATAGTATTGATATTTTCATCAAACCTTCAGCAAGAACGCGAATAAGCACATTTCTCAAAATATCTGTTCTTTTAATGACATGAGGTTGTAAACTATGTCTTTAAGAGGCCCTTTCTCCTCTTGCAGTGGTAGATGGGATGCTGGAGATGGCTGCAGTTGCTGAATTAGTGCTAGTGCTAATACAGTATATATATATAGCCCCCTTCTTGTCACAGAGGTGTGCTGTGCTATGCTGACTGTTGCAGGCCTGACCAGAACAATACTCAGGAGTATACTTCTCCTGTGGCCTAATGGATGTTTCCACTGCTTCTCACAGGCCTGACTTCTTCATTATGGTGCTCAATGTTACAGTATAGAGAGGAAGAAGGAACAGAGCCTGATCAGATCATAATGTGGGTCATTCAATCTATAACAGAGCTGAAAGGGCCAACTCATTATCAACCACAAATCTGCATGCACGTGTGAGGATGACTCGGCCAGTCATATCTGAGAAAATAGATCATAGGTAGGGGAGGGTGGAATAGATTCTTATTGTGAGGAATTAAAAACCTTTAGGGATATATTCTCTAGAGAGGGACTTAAAATACAAATCAGGTCAAAACTAAATTTACAAATTTCATGTCATAGAGTCCATTCTGAGTAATCATTACTGCCAGTGTTTCAAACTGAAGTTCACTCAAGACTGAGCCCCTGAGCTGAAGCCGCATTCAATAGTTCCTACATACAGTTAGTAAAACCCTATAGTGAGTAATGAAGTTTTCGACACTTATGGGTCATCTATACTTTTGCACTATTACTGACGGGTGTAGTGTTGCATCCTAGTAGTTTATACAGTACATTGCATTTTAGGGGTTTGAGCAAACAGGAACGGGGTCAGTTTTTAATGTTCCTATGTCTTGCACCTGTGTTTTTATGTGGGTTTATTTTTACATGCTTTGTGAAGCCTATTGCATTGCATGGTTTTGTATGAAATGTGCCATATTAATAAAGTTTTATTATTCTCTCAGAATTAAATGCATGCTACGAACATGACATTTTCGTAGAATATTTTGGAACTATAATTTAGCACTTAGAATTCAGAGCTGCAAATTAAATGGTGGCAGGAAAATATAGTGAAGTATATAGAGAATAGAGAGTGAATTTGGGTCTCTTTTTGTAAAGATAAACTGATTTTTGGTTCTATATTGTTGGTTGTCTTACAGTGACCTCTGACTGAAGATCTGTGTTGCTGGTTGATGGAGGTACAGTTGGTGACCTCGGAAAAGATAGAACTTCCTGTTTTAGACAATATGGCTTGCAGTTGTAGATTATATTTTGCTTTAGATTACCCTTAAACTATTAGCTAAAGGACAAACCTGTATGTACTAATCTCTACTTACCACTCAGCTGCTATGCTCAGTGATAATTGAGATAAGGACTTATATAGAAGTACTATGACCTCTCAGTCAACAACTCCCTGACCACCCAAAATTAAACAATTTGCATAATTTTTATGTCCACTTTTCAAGCAAGATGTTAGGCTAACCCAACTTCATGAGGCCACCTCAGATGGCTGCCCAAAGATAATTTGTTTGCGAAGTCGTATGTGAGAATTAAAGCATTATAGTTTAATGCCCTTAGATGTAATCCAAGGCTGCACTGGATAATTCTACAGCAAACATCCTTATAGCCCAATGGCCGACGCTTCGTCAGACAGTCCCCTGATTGAAAAAAGATGGGCGTAGCCCTGTAATGGACAATGCACGGCCTTTACCAACAACCCTGCAGAACAACCTGGGACACATACTTTCGTGATCTGCACAAGAGGGAGGGAGCGAACCCTTGGCCTGATTTTGAAAGTGCATTTTTCAGCTTGCTTCCGAGGGCTGCGAGCCGGCATGCTGGCCCTTTAAATTGCTGCAAAGTGTCATCTCACACGCACCCAACTTTGCTGAGTCATTGGGTTCAGACTGCTCTTGTAACCTCCACCCAGCAGGGCTTCTCATTGGCCTCAGTCTCCACACAGCACTCCACGTGGTTGGCTGCCAGCACTACTAATCAGTTTCTTTTTGCCAGAGGCATTTCTTAAAGTGACAGAGGTGCTCCCCTGACTCCCCTGACTGATGTCTAACTGACTGCTTGAGAGGACCAGACCCAAGAAACCCACAGGAGTTAAGTTGTGGGGGATTTTGAAACGAGAGAAGCTGTGTGGGAGACAAGTGTACAGAGAAAGACAGGATGGGTGGTTGGGCAGATGGACACTTGGGCTGAGGCAGTGACAGAAGAATAGGTGTATGTGAGACCTCTGATATAACAGGCCAATAAGGAGGTCATTGGATGTCAGAGTTGTTTTACTGAGTCAGTATATAAACCTGAAAAGAGAGAAATAACACCATGTTCAGGTGTACCTGATAGTCCAGCTCTGTGGACAATTATTTGTAGAAACATGACCACATGGACATGGAGTGTGTTATTTTAAACTTAGCATTCACTTGATCCGAATCTTACGTCTCACTTTCAGTACATTTAAGTAGCTTTGAAAACATATAGGATTCCGGTGAAATCTGGTACACACATTCATGGTCCCCAGATGATGAACTTACTGACGTTGGTCGACCACTTGACTTTTCCTCTAGAGCCAACATGAAGTTGACACTTTTGGCTTTTGTTATAATGTGTCTCAACAATTAATGGATTGATTGCTGTGAAGTTTGGTACAAATTTTCATGGTGCCCAGAGGATGGATTTATTAACTTTGGTGATCCTCTGACTTAATTTTCACTTCATCTAGCACCTTCATCATCAATACTTTGGTTTATGACAAAATACCTGCAAAACTAATCACATTCCCATCAGCCTCTGCTGTGTGTTTAGTCCAAATGAGTAAATGTAATGCTAACATGCTAATCTAAGATTGTGAATTTGATAAACATTATACCTGCTAAACATCAGCATATTAGCATTCTCATGTGTTAGCATACTGACATGAGCATTAAGGTCAAAGCACTACTGTGCTTAAGTGCAGCCTCGCAGAGTCACTAGCATGACTGTAGACTCTTAGATACATATGCCTACAGACTCTTACCTGCACAAACAATTTCAGCATCGCTCACACTTGCAATAATTACCTAACAACTTGTCAAATTTAATAAATAAAAGAAATATAGAAGTAAATCAGCCAAATACAAATGAATATTACCGTGCTTTAGTTACTTGCTGTGTCTCAATTTAATTCACTCAGCAAAAAGGTGATAATATCAAAGTTCTTTACTAAGACCTTTTTATGATAGAGCTGCTCTTTCATCAACCATAATACTGTGATCCTGAAAGGCCAGGGGGGTTTTGGTAATATCCTTTGCAGTCTGTCATTGTTGAACCCTTCAGGCTCTCAATTTCATCTGTGAGAGTTGGTCTTGCTCACTCGAAGCAGAAAGCACCCCCACCTGTTGTAGTGTGCGACTATGCAATGTGTCCTCTCTGTTCGGCTTTGGAGAGCCATTACCTGGCTTGGATAGTTTCCAGATTGCTCCTTTGCTGGCAGAGGTGCCGATTGCTTCTTGGAATCTATTTAGGTGAGGGATTTATGTACTCGGCGAGATCGCAATTGAGGGAGGGGGAGAAACAAAGAAAGAGTAGAGACTGCACACAGTGAAGAGACAGAAAAGAGAAGCATGTACTGAAGTGACACATATGGATGGAAACTGTGCACCTCTAACTAACAGGTTGTACTTCTGCAGTTAAATCACAGCATTGTTCTTGAGTGTGTGCTGTGTGGTTACGAGAGACAGGAAGTGGCAGCATTATGTTTCCACTGATACACTTAAACACGTCACACCAGAGGCAAAGAATAAAGGCTCAGTGACTCTGTGATGCAATCTTTTCTAAAGGAAGGACGGCAACACACGCTGCTTTCAAGTTATTTTCTGTGTCTTAACAATACTAGAGAAGTTAATATATA
Organism: Gadopsis marmoratus; assembly: GCA_036023855.1. Taxonomy (NCBI): domain Eukaryota; kingdom Metazoa; phylum Chordata; class Actinopteri; order Centrarchiformes; family Percichthyidae; genus Gadopsis; species Gadopsis marmoratus. The sequence goes on along the minus strand of JAVQJF010054190.1, from coordinate 4,624 downwards.
TATGTTATGTGATTATTACTTTTTGATTATTATTTTACTGTTATTGTACTTTTATTCTTATAAACCAAACCCATCACGGTAGAGTTGTAACTAACTGTTGAACTAAATTGAAGCCACACTGAGCAAGAGCAGCCACTAAATGTGTTGCAGATGTGATGCGACTCAAAGGCTGCTGATTAGTAATTCAGATTACTAAGCAAAGCAATCTAGTCTTCAATTAGGTTTTGACTCATGTTGCAAAAGTACGTTTTGTGCATCGTCGTCCTGATTCCTTAATCAACAACGTCTCACACAGATATGCTGTTAAATGGGAGACACCACAGTTGAAGAGGAGAAAAGTAAAACTTTTCATCTAATTATAATTTTTAAGTTAATTATAAGTGTTTAGATGTTGAAAATGACTTAAGTATTTTTTATGGCCAATTGTCATCAAGCTGAACAGTTCCAATGTGCATCCAGAACACCAACACAACACAAAGCTATAGACACAGGTTTCAAGTTATTCAGGGGATTCAGGTGGCAACCTCATCAAAATGGCCACTCCCATGAAGGAGCAAACCACCTTTCATATAATCCAATACAGAAAAAATGCAAGCTAAGGTCTCAAATATTACCATAGAGTTGAGACAAATCCTCTGTGACTTGGTGTCATAAAATATGAACATTCTATGTTTACAAATGTGCTGCAGAACTTTGCTGTTCGATTACATCATACAGAGGTTTCAGTTGTTCTGGCCACTGAGTTTAAATTCACGGTCCTGTTCACCCAGGTGACAGAGAGGTGGTCATTTAAAAAGCAAATTAAAGATCAATACTCAAACCATTTACCTCCACTTAACACTGACTGAAAACATCACAGACATGTCAAAACCTAGTTTTATTCTCAGTCCCTTAATAATCCAAGTGATTGGTTTGGTTTGGTTCAACTTATCCTCCCTCCATGCCTTTTCAAATTTGCTCACATTAAACTAAATAATTGCAGACATCACTGAGGTGTCAAAATGTCTCAAACTAAAAGTGGTTCACCTCACTAAAACTCTTCTCTATCCTTCAACCTGGATGTATTTTAGCAGCCTTCACACAAGCTCTCTGCACTGTGACATATGTGAAGGTGCAAAGAAAATAAAGGCCTTTTAACTGCTGAAAAAGAAATCCACAAAGATGCAGATTTCAGCTACATTGCATTACAGCTTATTACTGTAAGCATTGTGGTTAGTAATAGATGTCTGCCACTATGTGTAGAAAAATACACTGGGTCCTTAAACACAAGAGACACTGCCAAACAAATGAAACATTTTGTAGATGCCTACTTTTCTTCCAGATAGAGATGAAGATTGTTATCCTAAAAGTTTTCATTTCACAAATCTACTATGTTACAAATGTCATTACTGCGTGGAGCTAACCTAACCTCACAAATTCATAAGAAAAGCATTAATGAGTGAAGATGTCATCTGACTCTGTAAGAAGTAAAATACCCTCAAATCAAACTATTATTTCAATTTCAAGCTCACCCCTGATAAACTCATATAAACAAGCATGATAGCACATTACCTGTGATATGGCTAGTATTTGGACACAAGGGTCGCCCATAAAAAATGAAACTAGCTTGCAGTTCCCTCAATGTGTGTTTACTTAACATTCCAGGAGCAGTTTTATTAGTTCTGCAGAAAAGACATGCGAGAGAATGCACCGTGCTGGAGATATGAACTGAACGGTTCACAATGCCCTGATGGCTATAAGACAACAGACAAAAAAAAGGGGGGGGGGGGGGGGCGCTGTCGCAGACCCCTGATGGTGTGGGATAGGACCATGCAAGAGCCCTGAGGGGAGGAAGGATTGTTTTTTTGAATGATGTGTGCCTGTGGCACATTCTAGCTTTGTGAATGCATCAACATAAATTGAGGCATGGAATAAAAGCTGTGTCACTGTGCTGAGGTGGCATTGTGTTACTGCCTGTTTAAAATATGTTACAACAAAACAGTTGACAGGTTGTTGCCTTTGAGCTGCGTAAGGTCTCTGGTCTGTGCCTTGGCCAAAATGTGCTGGTATGGTGCCATATCAACTGCACTTGTTTGATTCCATTCTGATGTGAACACATACATTTACAGTGTGTACGTGGATATGTGCATGCTCATACAATTACAGCAAATACACATGTGCTATCTATGTGTCCATACTGTATGTGCACAGACAAGTAGAACCATCTAATGATCCTCACTCACAAATGCACCATGTTAAAAAGTCATGAGAAAATTCACCCAAGATTCGGTTCTTCTCATGCATGCACTGCAGTGGCTTGAGGAGACTTCAGGTATCTTCAATTATGCAACACTGAGAACTGTATCAAAGACTCTACGCTCTCTACTGTATTTCAGGAATAAACCTGCTGTTCATGTCTTAACGTCACATTTAATCCTCAAACTCGGTTGCTACTGTATCCAGACAGTAGCATGGCTTATATTTTCAACAAAGATCTTATCATATAAATTACATCATTGCATCAGTGCATTTTCATTTCACCTTGAGTCCTCAATAGAAAGCTGCTTCCACAGCCGGTGTAACCATGCTCAGCTACACTTCACATTTAGCTGGCACACAAATGGTTCTTTTTTTCTCTCTCTCTCTGCTTCGAAGGGAAAATGTAGCACACACCATTCTCTTTTGCAAACGTGGAATCGTAGTGACTTCAACAAGCAAGCCACCAATTGAGGTTTTTCCGTCCACGAGAAGTGCAATCACTTATTTGGTAGTAGAACCCGATTCTAACTCCACTCCAAACCACAGGAATGCTCTGTTTGCTTAAAAAAGATGCAAAACTCAATGCTGAAAAATGGTTAAAAATGGTGGTTGTTTGGGCTTCAGTGATGCACATTGTGAGTTCAACATGGAGGTTTCATAAGAGACCATGGATGGGAGATGTATATAATGAAGAAGAGTTTGACACTACGTCAAGCCTGCTGTGTCTCTCTGGTTCCGGCAATCAATAAAGATATTTGAGGGGGAAAGTACCATTTCAGTGCCTCATTTATTGTGGTTAGAGTAATTGTATCAGCACTGCAATAACTGTCAAGAGTAAAGACCAATAACTCTGTGGTGCCTTTTTGGAATTAATAAAGTATGACACTTTATAATAACCTTATGGCATGTTTTTATTACATAATGGCAAGCATTTGCATAAACCAGAACACAGAGCACAGTGAATCTGTAATGTGCCACTAAAATCTTTTGAACTTATAATAATAATATATAATAGTGCTTCCTGGTGCTATAAAAGACAATGACAGGACATTAGCAGCATTAAAACAGCTGCATGAGGTAGAAATCGGGTTTTATGATGAGATTTAAAAGCAGATACAGTGTTAGCCGCCCTGATGCTAAACGGAAGGCTGTTTCAGAGGCGAGGAGCCAGAACAGCAATAGCTCATCTATCATTCTTTGACCTGGACTCGGAAACAGTTAAGATACTCAAACTGACAGACCTGAGGGGCATCTAAGGCCAATAAAGGTTGGTTATAGAGGCCTACTGCAGCGCCAGACCATGCAAGGCCTTATATGTGAACTTGACTCGTGACGGTTGGAAAATAGACAAACAAGGAATAATATATCTAGAATATAGAATATAATAGAACAGAAGAAAAGTGTGGGAGTTTTTAACTGTGCCTGCAGATGGATAATGGCATATGTTGCATAGATTGTGAAGCCCTCTGATGCAAATGTGTGATTTTGGGATATATAGAAAATTGACTTCGATTGACTTGAATAGAGTAGAGTAGGAGACATTTGACTTTTGGTGTGACACACAGGCGTATGGCGTGTTGACTGTGTTGACGTTTCATTACTTCACCTATCTATAATTATTCAATTTCATTGTATTCAATTTCATCTGTGGCCTGCTGGTGAAGAAAAGTTCCTAACACTTCACACGTACAGTAATACATCCCAACACCTAATAGGTCACAGGATGAAACGCCTCCCAAGGGCGGATGCAATCCCATTGGTCGCAATTTCTAGTGCCCGCCTTAGTTCTCACAGACATCTGCGCCGCCATTGGTGGATTCGCCTGGTCGTCATCGTGCGTCTGCAGTGGGCGTCAGCAGGGAGTTTTCCGGTTCGCGTCTGATTGGCCGCGTGTTGGCGTTGACGTCACGGCCCTGCCAGCTGATCGGAGTGAGAAGCCGGTTTGAAGAGAGGAGTTGGACCGGAGAGAGAGACCGGGGAGGGAGCCCCGAGGAGCGGCGAGCAGCACGGGGTGGGACCGGCCAGCCGGATACTCAGACCGGACAGTTTTCACATTTCTTCTTATAGAGGTTTAAACGTTTACACCGGAGGGCACGAGACGCACACAAAGCGACACGCCTGGTCGGGGTGAACCCGCGTCTCGTCGAAACCTCTGGAGCTGTCGGGGGGGGGGGGGATTGATTGAGAGTTAAGGTGTGGCTGACGGTTTGTGTGAGGCTTCTTCTGCACTGAAAAATGTTACAAACCCGAGCGTTTCTGCTGGAGACAGACAGACAGACAGAGCCTGACAAAGGTTTCCACCAGGGAAGATAATTACATAACAAATGTATTTCCATCTTGACGTGCGCACCTTTTTTTTTGGGGGGGGGGGGGGGCTTGTCCCTCT
>JAVQJF010054189.1:0-26058 GCA_036023855.1 Gadopsis marmoratus | reverse complement strand
TTAGTACAAGTACAAAGGAGCATACCGTAAGCAGGTCGGCCACCACATCGGTGCTCGCTGCGTGCAAGACGACCCTCTGATCATGCTGGCTCTGAACTCAGCCAAGATTGCCAGTGATGCCCTGTACAAGAAGGACTTCAACAAGTCCAAGACCAAGTTCAACCTGCCAGCGGACATGCTGAATCTTGAACTGGCCAAGAAATGCCAGATCCAAGTCAACGATTTCAACTACAGAACTCATCTGCACAACTGGACCTGCCTACCTGACTCCACTGATGTGGTCCAGGCCCGAAAGGCCTATGACCTGCAGAGTGATGTAGGTTTATAGTAGTGCTCCTCGATAGTATTCTTGGATCTTTTAGCCCAAGAAACTCTCAAATTGTGATTATTGTATTATTGGTGTCATGGAAACACGTAAACAAATCTGCATGTTTTGTTTCCTCAGGCTGTGTACAAAGCTGATATGCAGTGGTTACGTGGATGTGGATGGATACCACATGAGTGTGTGGATGTTGTGAAGGTGAAGATGGCACAGAAGGCCCTGGCTGATGTAAGTGTAACTACAATTTGACATTGTAATTTATTGCAAAATCAGACATTTATATATTTGTACATACACAATAAAACTATAATTTATTTTATCCAGTAAAATGGAACATGTATCTTTAGTAAATTTGCTTAATTATTGTTCTTATATATCTTTCTATTTTACAGAGAGGATACCGAGTCAAGTTGGATCAACAGAAATTCACAGTTCCAACTGACAGAGTCGACTTGGTCTGTGCCAAGAATGCTGCTGAGGTCCTCAACGAGGTGAGGATGACTTATGACTTTCTGCCATTCAGAGGCTGTTTGGATATGTTTTGGGCCCTCTCTTCAGTTAAACCACCTGAGAGAATAGTGGCAATGGCAGATTTTCTATTTTTTTTGCTAATTGAGTTTTTATTTCTCGCTCTTCTCAGGCCAAATATCGCGAGGTCTGGCACAAGGACAAGCTCAAGTATTCACTGGTGGACACTCCAGGTCTTGCCACGGCCAGAGAGGTGGCTAAGAACGTTCACCCGGTGAGATGATGTCTCCTGGGAGGCATTTGCTACATATTTCAATTCAACAATACTTTGTCCTGTGCCAATTCTATCGTCTGTCATGGTCAGCTTGATAACAATACATGGGCGCCCTGGTAGTTCACCTGTTAGTGTTGGGGTTAAGGGTTCAGGCAGCAGAGGATAGGGACCCAACTGCAGACAGCACAGACAGACTGGAGGAGTTTTGACCATTTAATAAGAACAAAAGGACACTTACAACAGATAAGGCTGGTGGGTAAATCCACGGAAAACAAAGAGAGTAGGAACAGGGTTTAAACTGGGCAGAAGCACAAACAAAACCACAATTTACCGGCAAGGAGCAATGGAACGGAGCATGTGTAACTAGACACGACACAAACGAAGAGATAAGGAAACAGCTGAACACTGGGAACAGGTGAATGAAATTAGCACAAGAGGGAAAACTAACAAGAACAGGTTCGATTTCAGTTGGACCATTTGCTGCATGCCATCTCTCTCTCTTGCTGCATGCCATCTCTCTCTCTCTCTCTCTCTCTCTCTCAAAAAGAACAATCAAACTACACAAACCCAATACATCATCATAAACCTATAATAACTATTTCCATCTTTTGCAGAAACTGTACACCAAAGCTTGGGATAAGGTCAAAGCCACAGGCTACTTCATGCCTGGAGATGCTGTACCAATCAAGCAGTGCATCCAAACGGGTAAAGTGCAAAGTCAAGTGAGTAGTGGGACAGAGTTGCATCTGTTCCTTTCATAATAAGAACATTTATTAAAATAAGTCTTAATTTAACTGAGAGCATAGCAATATGGACATAATGACTTCTGTCTGTCCTGTAGCATAAGTATCTTGAAGCGTACCGCAAGCAGGTTGGCCACCACATTGGAGCCCTCAGCGTCCATGATGACCCTCTGATCATGCTGGCTCTGAACTCAGCCAAGATTGCCAGTGATGTCCTGTACAAGAAGGACTTCAACAAGTCCAAGACCAAGTTCAACCTGCCGGTGGACATGCTGCAGTTTGAACTGGCCAAGAAATGCCAAAGGCAAGTCAATGATGACCTCTACAGAACCCGCCTGCACCAGTGGACCTGTATGCCAGACTCCAGTGATGTCATCCAGGCCCGCAAAGCCTATGAGCTTCAAAGTGATGTGAGTGCTTATCACACCAACCTAGGACTTATTTATCATATTCATACAATATATTGACAGAAACTTCTATTTTAACTTTCTAATATGTATCTTCTGTCTTCAGCATGTATATAAGGCTGATATGGAATGGATTCGTGGCTGCGGCTGGATGGCAGCTGACTGTGTTGACCACGTCAAGGTCAAGAAGGCCCAGGAGATTCTCAACGAAGTGTGTTTGCTATATTACGTTCAGTCCTTTGGTTTGGCTATTTTTCTTTTAGCTTATTTTGCCCCTTTTTGTGTCAGGGCATTGTGTCTCTCCTTGATGCTGTAATTTTACTTGCAGAGGTTCTACAAGAAGAATGCCAAAGAAGCCTTTGGAAAATTCACCCTGATTGTGGACCGTCCTGAGATTGTCTTGGCGAAGATAAATGCTGCCAACCTCAGTGATGTATGTAAAAAAAATCTAACATTTAAACTTCTGAATTTCAGCAGACTTATTAATAAACAATAATCAAATCTAAATTTTTTTTTTTCCCCTAATATAGCTGAAGTACAAAGAGACCTTCAATGCAGAAAAGGGTCATTACATTGGTTCAGAGGACACTCCTCAACTGGCCCACAGCAGGGAGGTGTCAGTGAACATCAGTGAGGTATTGTAGAATATTAATTTATAATATTTGTTGACTGCATATCACATATTTTATCAGCCATTTTTTCAATTTTTTGCCTACTTTATGTGATTTCAGAAAAAATACAAACTGCTATGGGACGAGTCAAAGGCTTCAGGCTACCAGCTGAACCATGAATACATCCCACTTATCAGCGGCAAGAAGGGCAGGGAGATCGCTAGTGATGTGAGCGTCTTACACTTCTTTATAACAGTCCGTCCTGATAAAGCACTGAAGGAATCATGTTCTCATCTTAACAAAAATTAACAAAATTGATGCTTTTATTATTTCGGATCCGAGTAGGTCAAATACAAGGATGCCCATGAGAAGGCCAAGGGTCACTACATGGCTTCTACCCTGGTGGACTTCCCTGAGGTGATGCGCTGTGGACAGCAGGAGAAGAACAAGGCATTGGTAAGATATCGATAACAAGTTGTCCATTTATTCCACACATATCAAGACATTGTAATACTTTTGCAAGGCCAGTGGTAGAGTAAGTATACAGATAATTTATTTAAGTAAAAGTACTAATACCACACTGTAAAAATACTCCATTACATGTAAAACCCTAGCTTTGAAAATGTTACTTAAATAAAAGTATGTAAGTATTATCAGGAAAATGTACTTAAAGTATTAATAGTAAAAATATTTAATGCCAAACAATGGTCCTCATGACTGTTATGCTATTATATATTATATCATTAGATTAAGCAACATTTCACTGCTCTAGTTGGTTGAGGTGGAGTCATTTTGAACTATTTTGTAATGGACTGCAATTGATGATTATTTTCTACATTAATCAATTGATTGTTTGTTTGCATTCTGAAAATAGTGACACCTTCACAGTGCTTGTTTTGTCCAAACAATAGTACAAAATTCATAATTATTAAGAATAAATTAAAATAATTTAAAAAGGGACAGCAGCAAATCCTCACATTTGAGAAGCTGGAACCATGAAATGCTGTTGCATGAAAATGACTAACAGTTTTAAGACATTTGCTAATTAATTGTATGTCAATCAATATGGTTTCAGCTGTACTTGTTTATACTGTTGCATAGTTTCATGTTTACAAAAAATAACATTTTATAAACTCTTCATATGTCTTGTATGTAAAAATCTTAATTTGTAAAGTAACTATAACTAAAGCTGTAAAATAAATGTAGCGAAATAAAAAGTATTATTATTTAATATTTCCTTCCGAAATGTAGGGGAGTAGAAGTAGAAAGTAGCATTAAAAGGAAAGTCTCAAGTAAAGTAAAAGTACCTCATATTTGTACTTAAGCGTTTTCTCTACTTGTTTTCTACCACTGTGCAGTGCAAGGCACTATAAAAGCCCAAATAAAATTAATTAAGTCAAAATGTCTTTCTTTGTCTCTCAACATACTTGGGCCAGATTAACTGTGCCTTAAATTATATTTATAGCACACAATACATGTGGCTTGCAAATCTTCTTTATGTAGCATTTATAACCAATTTATATTGCTTTTATGACTAGGAATTAGGATGAACATTTGTTATAATCCACATTAGGTTGGCTTTTTTTAGGTTAAATTGTTTCACATTGTTAATGACAATGTCAATAACCCTGCATGGTATCCATCTCTTCACAGAGGGTCTACCAGAAGGACTACCATCATACCAAGACCAAGACCCACATCCCACCTGACATTATCGCTAACCGGGTAGCTAAGCGGTGCCAGGACATGCTGAGCAATGTCATCTACCGTACCTATCTGCACCAGTGGACTTGCCATCCTGAACAGGAGGATGCCATTCGTGCCCGCAAGACCAACGAGATTCTCAGTGATGTAGGTCCTTCTTCAGTGCACATCTGCTGCTTGTACTTATTACAAGTACTTGTAGATTATTATTTTGGGAGATAATTGGAGAAACTCATCAAATCTTGCAGTTGCGAATTTCTGTTACAAATTTGATTGCACAAAAATCTAGATGCTCTCTCCATTATTGAAAATGTCATTTTGTGCTTTTTGTGGTTCTTATTTAATAGGTGTTCTACAAGGATGACCTGAACTGGATGAAGGGTATTGGTTGCTATGTCTGGGACACACCAGAGATCGTTCGTGCCAAAAAGTCCTACGAGCTGCAGAGTGAGGTGAGTAACAACAAGGAAATGTTATTTTTGGAGATGTTATTATTAGAACCATCATGGCCTTTAGAAAATAATTAAATTCTTTACTGTGTGGAACTGTGATAATTTACCCATGTAATATCTTCCCTTATAGCTCAAATACAGAAATGAGGCCAAGAAAGAATTCAGCAATTACTCCATCGTGACGGACACCCCAGTTTATGTGACTGCTGTCCTGGGTCACACCTGGGCCAGTGATGTGAGTGAGCTGGACTTTAAAAAAAAAAAAATAGTGTTTGAGTTTAACATTCCTAATTGATTGCATTAATTAAACAATTGTCATTGACAGCTCAACTACAGGGAAGCTTATCATAAGGAAAAGCACCTGTATACCACCATTCTGGATACCTACGACTATGCCAAATGCCACAACTTCAAGCACTTCTTCAGCAACGTAAGTGAAGATAGGCACATCTCTCTTTCAGTCTGTGACAAATTTAAAAATCTCAGATTTGTTCACACACAGCATGTTGATAGTGTTTTGGCTTTTCCGTCAACAGAAAAACTACACTGCTGCCTGGGACAAAATCAAAGACAAGAGCTACAAGATTCCAAATGACTCACATGCCCTGCAACACGCCAAACAACAAAAGATCATTCTCAGCAACGTGGGTTCAACTTTGAGTTCTGTTCATTTGACACTTTTTTATTACTCTGATGGGATTGTCTTCACATACGATTTTGACCATTGGCCTTTAAAACACAATATGAGTCATCTTGCCCCTTTAGGTGAAGTACAAGGAGGACTATGAGAAGTTCAAATCCCTCTACAGCCTGCCCAAGTCTCTTGAGGACGATCCTGGCACTGCTCGCTGCGTCAAAGCTGGAAAGCTGGTCCTAGATGTAAGTTAAATTTGTTTGTGTGTGTTGTGCCGTTTCATCTTCCACATGTCTGCATATCTTTTAGTGAGAAACATAGGAGATGCACTGTAAGATTAGCTCTAACCAACAAGAATCTAAAACTGGGTAGCTTTTTGTGCATACATAATGTGAGAACTGAAAGAACCATCTGTTGTCCATCTTTGTAGCGTCTGTACAAGGAGGACTATGAGAAGACCAAGGCCAAGAACCATATCCCACCAGACATGCTGGAGATCCTCTCCGCTCGCAACACCCAGTCCACCGTCAGTGGGATCCACTACCGCAAGTATCTGCATCAGTGGATATGCCTCCCTGACATGCAGGTGTACACCCAAGCACGCAAAGTCAACGAGCAGCTCAGTGACGTGAGTAACTGCCCTCAGGTGGATATTCTGTGGTTTGTACTGTGTAGCCACACTAGCTACAGATTGGTCAAAGTCACATTGTTGCATTTAGTTTATCAGTTATTTTATTTATGATATTATGCCTTGTTGTTAAACTTCCTTTTTTATCATTGCAACCTATACAGTGCAAGATAATTTTATACTATATTATAGCATAACAATTATCAGCTTCTACATTGAGTGTTGTGTATAATAAAGAAAAAAAAAATCAAAAATAGTAGGAAGCCAAAAGAAAGTGAAAAAGTAAGAACATTTTGGAGCTTTAATATACTGTATATATGTTTTTTGTTCTATCTCACAAAGTACCCATACTCTTTTAATCCATATACTCTATGAAAAAGGGTCAACCAATTGTAATACAAACACATCTGCCAAAGTCACTTAACTTGTGTGTTTTGTTGTGTGCTCTCCCCAGATCTTCTACAAGGATGACTTGAACTGGCTGAAGGGTATCGGCTGCTATGCCTGGGACACACCGGAGATCATCCGTGTCAAGCATGCTGGTAATCTTCAGAGTGAGGTGAGCACACCTGATTAATTCATTGTGATTCTACCCTCTATTTCACATCCCCTTCAGTTATTTGGTTTACAACTTTCAGTCATCTTTATGTTCTTCTTCTCTTTGGCACTCAAACAACTTTCATTATCTTCCCTTCCCTTCCAGAAAATCCTCCATAGACTTTTCATATTACCTAGTGTTTAACTAGTCAGTCGGGGCTGATTGCCATGTCCTTGTGTTTTTATTCCAGAATAAGTACAGAGCCAAAGGTGTTGAGGCTTTCAAGGAGTATTCGGTGGTAACGGAGACTCCAGTGTACGAGACGGCCAAGCAGAATGCTCAGAACCTGAGCGATGTAAGCAACTCTTTAAATGTTCTTAACGATGTTGGATCATTACTACCTATATTTCATTACGCAAACAAAAAATAATGACCTCACAATCTCATCTTTTTTTCTTCTCTTTCTCCAGCTGCACTACCGCTATGATTACAACGCCAATATCAAGGGCACCAACACTGCTCCTGCTGTTACCATTGAAACAGACAGGGCGCGCCTGGCTAACTACATCCAGAGCGATGTAAGATTCTATTTCTCAATTTTCAGTGTACCTTTTTAGAAATGACTGTCCTATATGTACAGTATGTATAGTGTAAGAATATATGTTTTTTTAAATTCTTCATAGAAGGAGCACCTACACAATAAACACTCTATTGTTTATGCTATAGTGAGCAGTTATATCATATTGTGGATACATGAATATTCATCATTTTGCACTATCGCTGACACAGGTGTAGTGTGCCATGACTGTAATATTTATAGCTGTTACAGCAGCTGAAACACTATATTTTTTCATTTAATTGCTGGAATTTGTGTGGGCCCTACACTATATTGCATACATTTCACACTGTGAAATGGCAGAAAGTAAATATTGTGCACTGCTTTATGTAGCAGTGATTAGGAGTGATTTTAGACACAGCTCTCATATTTGTTAAATAATAATTAAGAAAATAGTAGTGTGCTGCAGGCTATCGATGAGTCATAGGGGTAGGACACACTGCACAGACAAGACCATAGGAAATGTTGGCAAACATAAATACAATTAAAAACAAATGCTGTATTTCAATTTATACACAATTCTGTTTCCTTTTATGAGTTTACCTTCAGGGATTTGACCTAATTATGTTCAGTCTGTGTATCTATTGGTATAAATGTTTTAAGCTAAAATTATTCCCGTCTCACCTTGTTGTCTTGGCCTCTCTCAGAACTGGTACAAGGAGGCCAACAAGAACTTCATGCCCACTGGCTACTCCCTGCCCAACGACACCCCACTCATCAAGCAGGCTAAGATGAACAGCGTTGTCACCAGCAACGTAAGTACTGTCACTGTCTTGAATCATCCAATTATCCCGTTCTTTTGACAGAAATTCACACTTTTAGCCTATGTAGTTTTGATGTTACTGAATCGTATGCTTTTATTTGGGTAGGTAAAGTACAAGGAGGCCTATGAGATGACAAAGGCTAAGTCCTACACTCTTCATCCAGAGGGTGTCAACTTCATCAACGCAAGGAATGCTAACAAGATCACCAACAATGTAAGTTAATACACTTCTGCTATTGTCGACACCAGACACATTTGTGTTGATGGAGGTTTACATTCCTACCTTGTGATACTTTTACTGGATAAAACAATCTCATATGTTGCCTTCCCCAGCGTCTGTATCGAGAGGACTACCATAAGCAAAAGGACAAGATCCACACAACCTACGACACACCTGATATCAGACAAGTCAAGATGAACCAGCAACACCTCAGCGACGTATGGAACCATTTTCACACATTTCATGTCATTCATGTGCCTATTTTTATTCATGTAGCTTGGTGGAGTTGAATAGTATTTTCTATTCATGCCACCTTTTTGTTCCTTTCTCACCCTAGTTGTGCTACAGAGAGAAATATTACAACAGCAGAGGCCAGCTCATCTCTATGCCCACGACGCCCCAGCTGATGCACTGCTACCACGTCAATCAGATCACCAGCGATGTATGAGGAAAAGAGACATAAGTTGGACACAGATTTTCGCAAAATTAACTTAAAAATGTTTGTTAAAATCATTTTGTGTTTTTAGATAAAATACAAAGAGGATCTGATGTGGCTGAAAGGCCTTGGCTGCTTCTTGTATGACACCCCAGAGATGGTCCATGTACGCAACATCACCAAATTCAAGGTATGTGTTTCCTTTTGGATGATCATTCATTTTAATTTCATAATCAACTCCCTGCAGTGGCATCACAATCATTTGTATGGCCTGTTGTTATAGGTGAGCTATCCAGTGGAGGCTAAGAAGAACCTTGCCAACTTCTCCGTGGTCCTGGACACACCAGAGTATACGCGTGTGACTGAGCTAAAGACCCACATGAGCAACGTGAGTCATTTTACCCAAACACACTTTATCAAATCATAGGAACAGTTGTTGAATTGTCACATGTCCAAATAAACGTAAATGGCTTGGGAGTTAAGTAGCTTTTAAATAGCTTGCATTGGCTCCGGAGGTTTATGCTAACAGGAAATTGTTTGTATTCTGTCAGAATAGAAATATTGCGACAGGTTTGATTTATTAAAGCTTAAAAATTTGACTTAAATCTCATATTGAGGTTTTGACATGACTTTTTCACTCCTCTATATTTAGCTGATCTACAAAGCGCATAGCAAGGCGGAAATGGCAAAGGTCACCACCACTGTGGACTCTGTGGACATCCTAAGAGCGAAATGGGCCCAGCAGCTGACTAACAAAGCAAGTTCATATATGCCATCACCAGTGTATTGTTTGACAAAGATTTATTTTCGTTTCCTGATAATCTAATCATTCTTTTGTCTGTTTCTCCACAGTACCAGTACACAGATTTGGCTGCTAAGCAGAGAGCTTTTTTCACTCAAGAAATTGAAACTCCAAACATGGGCCATGCTAGAAAAATGAAAGTCATCTACAGTGAAGTAAGTCATCACCTTCCTCATTTCTTCTCTATTTTGTCATGGGTTGCCTTGGTGTTATATTTTGTAGCTTACTGCTACAGAATAGGAATCGCTGCAAATGTTCTAAGTGAGCTCAGTTATCAAGATTATGTATCAAGAATGATCTAACTCTCTTCTTCCCTTAGAACAAATACAAAGAGCAGTATGAGAAGATGAAGCACAGATACACTGCCATTGCTGATACACCTCTCCTGATCCGGGCCAAGAAATCCTACCTCCAGTCCAGCGATGTGAGTATGCTTGTTGGCTAACTTCATAATATTTTTATCAGTGTCATGAACCAGGGAAGGACATTCTTTTCAATTTTTAATTATTTGTAGTTCTTCTACTCAGCCTTCCATTTAGCAGTAAACCTATATTTGAATTTGAAGATATATAATGCCATTATAGGACTTTTATACATTATATAGATGTTAACTTGTCAGTGTTGCTCAGCAGTCTATTAAACCTGTGTTACTTCACCTGAAGAAGCTACTAATTATGCTAAGAATTGCATTGGCTAATAGAGATTCTTATTTTTGTGTGCTTACAATAGACTAAATATTGTTGCATAAACTTTCAATCATACCACAAAATACAATCTTTACCAATCAGTGGAAAAATGTGTCATTAAGAATAATAATGACTGCTACAGAAAAGATGCTAGAAACACAGCTATATGTATTTGTGTATGATGAACTTCTGACATATTTTGTTCTTCATGTCTTCAGCTGCGTTACAAAGAGACCTTTGAGCTATCCAAGGGCCACTACCACACAGTCAAGGATGCTCTCAACATCACCTACCACCGCAGAGTCACTGATGACATCAGCGAGGTCAGCAATAGAAATTAGCTGGTTGATTATTTGTTATGAATATATTTATATATTATAATATATTTATATTCAGACAATGTTGAAAAGATTTAAGATCATTTTGATATGAGGTCTTTCATCTGTCTTACTGTTTATTTCTCTCTACCTCAGGTTAAATACAGGGAGAAGTACATTAACACTCTGGGTACATGGAAGTCCATCCCCGACCGTCCTGAATTCTTCTTCAGCAGAATTGTCAATGACAACGTTAGCAGTGTGAGTACTGTTCACTTACAGCCCAAAATGATGCACTCTGTGTTCAGATATTTACCCACAGTAGGTAGAAGGACATATAAGTACCGTTGACATCGTATGAAATACTTAAGTTAAATCTCTTTTTATGCCCCTTTTCAGGTCAAATACAAGGAGGACCTGGATTGGCTGAAGGGCATTGGCTGCTTTGTGTGGGACACACCTGAGCTGGTGCAGGCTGAGAGGAACAAGACTCTGTACAGTGATGTGAGGAATCTATTTAGTTCATAATTTACCATTTGTAATGTCAATTATTTGATAAAATGTTGTAATAATGCTTGTTTGTTTATTTCATACTAGAGAAAATACTATATACTACTCACGATGTCTTAAATTCACAGTAGTATTAAGTTTGCTTTTTAGTATATGATGGGATCTTTAATGGCGTGTTATATTTTATCAGCTTGTTTCTAATAACATTTTCATTTCTTGGTAACAGAGACTGTACAAAGTGTCCTTTGAGAAGAACAGAGGCAACTTCAAGTATACCTCCGACACGCCGTTCTTCCAGGCTGCCAAGAATGCCTCCATTCTCATCAATGATGTGAGTCCCGCCATTCTTTAACCCAAAATAATTGAATAATTGAAAAACGCAAAATCATTGTTATAATTATTTTGTTGAACTCATTTTGTAAAATAGACACGTTAATCGTTAATCACATTTCTCTGTCTTTGTGATTTTCTATCTCAAATGCTCAGTTTGGATGTAAAATAGTGTGAATTCATAGTATTATCTGATTATTCCCTATAATGTTTCTGACCTGATCTTTTCTGTGTAACCATAATACCAGGTGTTTAAAATGTGCCCAGTGTTCTTCATATCAACTTGTTTTAACCTTCCCTTGTCCCCTGGAAAAGTCTCATCACATGACAGCGTGCATTGTTTTCTGGACATTTGCCTTTAACTACCTTGTGACATTCTGAGCAGAGGGCCTACAGAGCTAATTATGAGAAGACCAGGGATAGGTTCACCATAACTACAGATGATCCTAGATACCAACTGGCAAGGGAGAACAGGAAGATGAGCCAGGTAAACGGCGTGGACGCTTTGTACGACCGGCCTGCCTCCTCCGGACCTCTGACACTGATGCATGAGGTCGTCGACAGACCTGCCCGTGGTCATAGTCGCATGGCTATGATAGTCCATCCAACACGATAAATTTCTCTTTGTTTGTATCAGTCCCTGTTCGTTCTCTCTCTTTCTTTTCGTCCTGCAAAGGTTTTTGTAAACAGTGCCACTCAAACAGCAGCTGGAAAGCTATCTTGAGTGAGCAGGACTCTCCTTTATCTGTGCCATCAGAGAGACAGTTTGATCACTCATTTACAGATGATTAAATTGTGCTTGTTAAATCATCAATATGTCCAAACAAGCCATTATCATTCTTAGCGCTACTGAAGTTGAAGATTTCTGTCACTCTGAAGGTACAGATGAGGATAAACAGCTCCTTCGTCACACTTGGATCTTGGAGTACTTCTCCAGTCCTCCCAGTGTTACTGCTGTTTTTCATGTGTCCTCAACTATGGCATGCTGTGTGTGTGTGTATGTCATCGTGTGTGTGTGTGGACAGGCAATGTATAAATCCAGAGCAAAGGATCTGCTAAAGAGTGGCTGCAATGAGCTGCTCCGCCCTGACATCCTCACAGCCCTTTACCAGTCCACTGTGAGCAGTAAGGTAAACAGCCACAGAGCGGTGAACCATGGTAACTCTGATCCTTGTCCACAAACAAGCAGAAAATAAACCCTGTGTTGACTTAAAGCAACCAGGTTACTTTGGTCCCCTCTGCTGTTTCTGGATAAGGTCTTATCACATCATATACTCATCTTGTAGAAACTCCTTCACACCAATGAACCCACTTCAACTCCTAAAGGAGTTTTAACTTCCATCATTCCCTTTTATGCTAATCCCTCCATCACCCATTCACCTCGCTTCATCTCTCATTGATTACTGAATCTTTGCCTCATCTTAAAATGCAGTGCAGCAGTTGCCCATCTAGAGTCAGATGCAGAAAAATGCAGCATTACAGACTGAAGCTTCTGCAGAGACAGATAATATAATTTATCTATACATCAGGGTTCATACAAAGTCTTGAAAGTCTTGAAAATGCTTAATTTTAACGTTGTGTTTTCAAGGTTAGGAATATCCTGTTGTCATATTTGTTTGTTGTCTCCTGGCATTTATAGTAAGAATCTCTATGTAAAGACTTCCAGAGACTGGACTTTTTTGATTTAGGTATCTTGAAGGTGCTTGAAAAGTTCTTGAATTTCACTGTTAAAAAGCTGTACAAACCCTGGTATGAGATGAGGCACCTGTTGACATTTGTTAAAGACAGTTTTCTTCCCATACGTCTTTGTTTGTAGATTAGTGGGAGCCATAATGTCATTTTTGATACTGTTAAAATGCCTAAGTGAATCATTTGTCTTGAGTAAAGCTCGTCTATATACATCAGATTCGGATTTAGTGAGAAATAGCATAAGATGGACTGCTGGTCACCGTGACCTATGTGGGCACTGCAGACATTCATACCTGAGTAGCGGTAACATGGGTCCTCGTCTTCATTTTCACTTAAATAAAAATAACTCCCTCTATGTTTGTGCATGTTTCATAAAGCATGTTTTTACATAAGTATGCACGGCACAACTTCACTCATTGGATAAACTTAGCTATTTCTAGTCAGTGCAAGGTTACATAATACATGTTAGTCAACTGTTTCTGCCTTTGCTATTTTACTGTTAAGAGAACTGTCCAAGAAAAGCAAAAACAGCAAATGAAAACCAAATTAATCAAAAGACTCTGAGGAGGACATCATTTGATGCTGAAATGTGACTTCTTGTCTCTCTTACTGAAACTGTCTGAACATTTCTTTTCAAGAATTCATTCACCCCCTTTTCTTGGGCAGTTTTTATCTTCACTTTAGCTGCATACATTAGAAGCAAGACAAGTTGTCCGAATACACATGAATTGAAAACAAATGATGAGAGTGATACTAACTTTGTTGTGTTTACACGTTATCGTCCTCCATCAGTGGAGGTACAGGGAGCAGTATGAACGTGCCAAGGACAAGTTCACCTCTGTTCTGGAGACTCCTGAGTATGAGGCCCACAAACGCAGCAAGAAAATCAGCGATGTAAGTTTTTCATGTATATTTTTTATTCAATGGTTTGATTGTTTAAAAGTGCTTGATGATTCCTTTATGTTTTGGTGTCTTTTGAATCGCTCCTGACTATGTGGTGATGATTATTCCTTAGATTGTCTACAAGATGGAGTACAACAAGACCAAGGCTAAAGCATACACCTTGCCTTATGACACTCCACACCAACAGCACATGAAGAAGGTCAAGGACTTCACCAGCAATGTAAGTCTCACTCAGACTAGATGCACCTTTCACACGTTTTTACAGAGGCATAGGAAGCCAAAATATGAAATACATTTTTTGTGTTTGATGGTGTGTTTTTCCTGCAGCTGAAGTACAAAGAAGTGTACGAGAAGAGCAAGGCCCACATCAACATGGACCCTGAGGCTCATGAGATTCGTGCTGCCAGGGAGGCCTACAAAAACATAACCAACGTAAGTGTCTTTAACGACAGTATCGGGAAATATCACTTTCAGTTCATTATTAATTAAAGTTTAACTTGACATACCCGAAATATCTTTTTCCATTTTTAGCTTGACTACAAGAAGAAATATGAAGCCACCAAGAACAAGTGGATCTGGACAGTAGACAGACCTGACTTTCTCAATGCTGCCAAGAACTCCTTGCAACAGAGTGATGTGAGTTGATGCTTCATCTTTATATGTGTGAATTTAATGTCTGATTTTAACAACATCCAACCGTGTTGCTCTAACTTTGCTCCCATTGTTTTACCCGCAGGTTGAGTACAAGTATGACAAAGAGATGATGAAGGGCTGTGTGATACCTGTTGTAGACGACAAGCTGACCCTCCTGGCTATGAAAAATGCCGAGATGGCCAGCACTGTAAGTTTTTCCACGTCTTTATTACCATCTGTATGATGAAATGAACTTACTAAAGGATCTTTAGTCATTTCAAACAACAAGACTACTTGTACTGAATGTTTAACAAACTAAAACTTTACTTGTTGCTGCCCCGCAGGTGAAGTACAAGGAGAAGTATGAAAAGGCAAAGGGCCAGTATGTGCCAGTCCAGGACACTCCTCAAATTCTCCATGCCAAGGCTGTGCGCACTCTGGCATCAGAGGTATTGTTCAATACAAAGTCAACCATTTTTTGTACACTTTTTGTACAGGTTAAGAAGACATATTACACTAAATCGCAATTTTTATTACTTTAACAATACGTGTGTTAGAAGTTCTTAATTTTCATCCTCAGAGCAAATACAAGGAGGCCAGTAAGAAGAACATGCAGTCTGGCTCGTTCACTACCCTGTCTGAGACTCGTGACACTGCCCACAGCAAGCAGATCAACAAGCTTATCAGCGGGGTACAACTCTCACCTTTATTTTCCAAATTGAGCTCAGCCGCCTCATAAACCTGGGCTGTACTTGTGCAGCCAGCCTTGAGATTCCTTTCTCTTTCTACAGAAATTGTACAAAGCAAAGTTTGAGAAGGAAAAGGGCAAGTCAATCTACAACCAAATGATTGTTCCACCCGATGTTCAGCATGCCATGTCAGTGGCCAAGAATCAGAGCAGCGTGAGTCATCTTCACAATTTAGCTAAAATATCATCGTATTGATTTTATGTACAGCATACAATCTCCACGTTGGGACAATTTCACATCCTCTCGTATTTCTCTTTTGATGTGCGTGTCACATTTTGCCACATGCTGTCTTCTTTTCTGCCCAACCCCACAGGTTTCCTACAAGAAGGATGCCAAAGCCAACCTACACTACACTTCTGTAGTCGACCGTCCTGACATTAAGAAGGCTACCCAGGCTGCCAGACTTATCAGTGAGGTAACCAACAAGTACATGAATAAAACCCGTAGGTTATTAACTAAAACATGTACATCCAAAGGTACCTGACTTTTACTCCCACAGTTAGCCGTAAATAGATGTTGACTCACATATAATCGTGTCCCACTGCTTACAGCAAGGCATTAGACCATTTCATGAGAAGAACGGCAAAAAAGAAGTGAAAATATGTCGTACTGACACAGTCCCCCCTAAATTCCACCACCTTTGAAGCCTTTCCACATCATCAACACTGTTTGGCTGAAAAAAATTTATGACTGTTTTTTGTTGTTTCCTCTTTGCTTCTAAGCAAAGACCACCACTGCAGTTTGTACGTGATCCACTGATTTCTTGTTTGGTCTTGTCTCTATCAGATTGGCTACCGTGACAAGGCCCGTGAGGAGGCCAGCCGTGGAGGTTCTCTGGTCCACCGCCCAGACATCGCTCTGGCCACTGAGGTGTCCAAGCTGACCAGCCAGGTACACCAAACCAAATCAGCCATCTGACTGATAAAGCCCTGGGCCAGTCATGCTGCTTGCCCATTGGTTCCCTACAGTTATTGTCTCCTAGAACATCTTTCCTTTATTTACTGTATTTTATATCCAAAAAGGCTGGAATCAGTCAGTGGACACCAGCAAATGTCAGATGTCTGTCAATGTCAGATCAGCTTCCATAAACTAATATTTGCAGACTAGTATTGCTGTGGTAGATGCTTAGCAGCAGTCCTGTAGGCTTAACGATAGAACTAGCAACTCTTCCGTAGTGCTTCCTCTGCCATCCTGCATTATAATCCATGCCTTCATCTGTTGATGTTACTCCATGAAAGTAGATTTACATGTTTAACTGCTCATATCATTGTACATCCCTAAACCTGCACTGCTCCTCTTCCTCCATCCTTCCATACTTTACTCTGTTTACTCTTCATCTCTTTCCTCTCCTCTCTCTTTCCATAATGTCCTAGTCTGTGTGTTCTCATCCTTCCATCTCACTGCGCTTTATAGGTGGAGGCCAAGCGCTCCCTCCATGGAGCAGCTTCCTTTGATACCCTCCAGATGCGCCATATTAAGAAAATGAGTGCCGTGACTAGTGATGTAAGAAGGTTCATGCCCTGAAACCGACGGGCTGCTGCTATATGTCTGTCTCCTCTGTCTTTCTGTTCTGTTCTTGTCGATCTATTGATCTCATTCGTTGATTTCACTGAGTCTTAAGCCATAAGCAATGTTTATAAAAGGACACGAGTCAGATGATCAAATCTTACAAAGTTATTATTTTGATTTGGCTTGCAAACCTGTGCATTGTAGCATTTTGTGCACCCTCTGCTCTTTGGTTTGCCTGACAAGCTGTGGCTCATTGCTAAGCATAGACAAGTGTCGCATTGCTGCATTTGTTGCACTGGTGCCAATACTGTATGTTAATGAATCTTTTTGAAAAATGTATTTTGTTCTCACTTTTCTCCTGAGTCACTGAATTTTATAATGGAGGAATTGTTCAAAAATGAATACATTTCTTCATTTTTGATCTGAATACTAGAAGGCGGTGTAGGCTTTCCTCAATGTTACTCCAAGTTTACATAACTGTTAACAGTTAACAGTGCCCATTAATTCATTTTTACTGCTGGATTTGCATAGACACTGTTTAAGGATATTGCTTTGTCTCATCTTGTTTCTAAAGCTGATTCATTTCCAGATTGTTGAAAGAACAATCCAGACTCCCTCTGAAACTCGACCACCATCATACTGCCATACTTGTTCCATATATACTTTATTATATATGAAGTCCGTGTTGTGTTTATGAGGATCACAGAATGCTGTATTAGGCTCTGTTCACACTTGGCACTAAAATGCATCTGGTCAGATAGTTTAAAAAAAAAAAAAATACATAAAGAACTGGACGGGATAAGATCACTGAAAATACTGGTTAGCACGAAATGTTACCACATATTGTAGTGTTGACATAAATGTGTACTGAAGGCCCACCTAGTCAACTTTAACAACTTCAATGTATTGTATAGTTACTTTACAAGGTCAGGAACAACAATCACAGTTTAGCAGCAGTTTCCAAAATATAAAATCAAATAGGAGTCACAAATTCTGACTTGAGATTTATTTGAGATGCATTCTAATGTCAAGTGTAAACTGCAATCCAACTCAGCTGAATCCAGGAACAAACTGGATACATCTGGATGCAAGACACTAGTCTGAATAGCATCTTAGGATGTCTCCACAGCTGACCTGTTTGGTTTTGATTGAGAAGAACCTTGATGTGATTATTAATGTGGTTTGTTATGCCCAATAGCAGGCAAACTGCATCGTAAACCCAAACAACAAATTCAAAGCAAACTCTGGTTCAGTTAGTTTACAATTAGTAAGAACTTATTGTATAAAATGAATTCAAATCCTTAATTACATATCAGATAATGTGTTGATAACCAACTGTTTGTTCATTTGCTTCTTAAAGTTGAAGACAAAAAGCCTTCAAATTAACTTTTTATGTAACTTTATTTACCAGGAAAGGGTCTTGCTGAGATAAAAAATATATTTACAGAAGCGTCCTGGCCGAAGTAAACCCTGAAATCAAATTTTACCTTGCAGACCTGAACCATGCTGATGATACAGAAATACAGTATGGCAGTAATTTCTCCATAACTCTTCATGTTTACATGTCTGGAGTTGGTAATCTGGAGTGTGAAGACAGAATGACCTAGCCTGATTTCGCCAGACCAATTCGCAAATTGCATCTGCCAGAGCAAATTAAAAATGAGCTCACAGATTCCTCTGGTTCCCAGGCTATTCCTGGTTCCCAAGAATTACCTTTTTTTTTTTAAAAACTAGGAAAATAGAGGATTTTCTTCTCAAGCCTGGACCCAAACTGCAGATGTGAACACACCCATAGAGACTTCCTTGCCCTCTAATTAGCACTGTGATTGCTGAATGAAAAGGGGAACTGAATTGATGCATGAAAAAAACCCTTTTAGAGGATAAACACAGTTTGACTACAGTTGTTTTTCTTGTATAACAAGGAATACAAACTAAAGCTAAGTCTCAATATTGAAAAGCATACAGTACACAGCATATGCAAAGCATTTACATAAAACTATCTTTGAAAAATCTGAGTTACTCATCCCTTGTTATACACTACATAAACATCATAAAGGTTTCCCTTTAAATGTTTGCAGTTGGATGGAGTCTGTAAATGTCCCACTGGTTTTGTCTCACTACCATTTACGCTAACTCTCACATATATCCCACCCCAATAGGTGAAGTACAAGGAGAAGTTTGACAAGGAAATGAAAGGAAAGAAACCACAATATGACCTGAAGGACAGTAAGATTTACAAGACTTTGAAGGATGCCAGTGCACTGGCTAGTGAGGTAGGTGCTCACATAACTGTCATCTTTTTTTAACAACAAATGATGGCCTCATTCTGTCAACAAGATATGTGTGCTGTTTGAAGACTTTTTTCCGATTAATCGCATTGGGACACATATATAGAGATAGATGTAAGGCTAATCTTACCATTCAACATAAAGCACAAAAGCATAAAGCACTTCAAAATGCATGCAGCTTTGTCTCGCTCTGAGTTAGTATAAAAAATATTAATAGCAATTCCCCCAAAACAATGCATTCAAACTCGATTGGTCTAGCTAGCCATTTATTGATACCTTTCTCTATAGTTATTTGTAGATTAGTTTTTGTTTGTATTAACTATTAGAACATACAGTAGGTCACATTGTATTTTTCAGTTTTTTCTATATATAATAAAAAGTTTTTTAATTATTAATACAAATTAATTAATAATCTGATGTTTACCAAATATCAGTTGCAAGGATCACCCACTGTGAGATATATGTTAACGTGTCTGCTAACACCACCTGCAGGTTAAGTATAAGGGTGACCTGAAGAAGATCCACAAGCCTGTGACCGACATGGCTGAGTCTCTGTCCATGCAGCACAACCTGAGCACCAGCAAACTGTCCAGCAACGTAAGACATCATCAGCCTTTAACCCACTCACATTCCCCACCCAGGAAGCTGCTGGGACTCAGTTTCAATTTCAGTGCACCACAGAGGGTGCACTGAAATGTGTCTGAACTCAGTGTTTCCGTCACCCCACCACGTACCACAGTAACATTGAAAATGCTGCAGATTGTTGACCATATCATGGGTTTATGCACTAAGCTCTATCATCCAAACATCCATAACTCTGTGACCTCATCTGGTAGTGACCCTTACCTTACCATACCCTTCTCAACCTTGACCTTTGACCTTCCCATACTATCACCTTCTATAACCTCTACTGCTTCACTCCTTTAGTTCCTCCTGTAATTTGTACAAAACTGGGCTTTTATTAATTATCACTAAACACAAACCTCCCTGCTTCTCCATGGATTCTACATAATTTATCACACAGTTTTTGACATTACTAAGACCTGTATTCACAATTATAATGTTACAATTTCATGTTTCATAAAACATGGGGCTGTTTTTTGTATTATGTAATGGTTGGGAGGAAACCAGGCAGACGCCTACTTTTCTCTTTTGCTGTACTGAGCTGTCTTACTTGACTGGGAATTCCCCTGTAGTACCGCTACAAGAAGAAATTTGAGGAGAGTAAGGGTCACTACCATATGATTCCTGATACACCAGAACAGCTCCATCTCAAGGAGGCCTCTGACCTTCAGAGCAATGTAAGTGGTACAGACTCTGAGGGTCAACAAACACGCCACCACCCAAAAACACTGTCTGTACGCGATATCTGCATTTCAGATCTTTATTTCCTGCACTTACAGGAGGGGGGGTTGCATTAATATGTTAATAATTTAAATTGGGGACAACATAACAGACCGTTGGTTGGCAAACTAGCTTTAAGCTAACTTGTACAAGACATCATATGGTGACATTTATGTATAATATTGTACTATGTATGTTGCTTATTTTTATAAATCTGTATCCTATCAGACACTATGAAACTTTGTTTTAGAAGGTGCTATAAATAAAATGCAACTGAACTAAGATTAACTCTCAATAAAAATAAAGTCTAAAGAATTTTCAGGCAGAATTCTTTTTAATATTAACTCATTTTTTAAATGAATTTTGGATTTTGCAAGGTTTTGCGTCAGATTATGTATATTCTTGCTGTTATCCATTTTGCAGTTAATGGTGTTGTGGTTTAGATTTTGTATATGTATTTCTTACCTTTCAGGTAGCCATATGTTTCCATTCATGCCTGTACAATATAAGAATCTATGCTAAAACATGCCTGACTTGTGTAATCCATCATAGACATATTTTTTTATACATTATTATTATGAGATAAAGCAGTGCAGACTTTTCAAATCTATCTGCGTTTATAAACCGTTGACTTTACATTTGTGTGGGCTGTTCCAGGTGAAATACAAGGAGAAGTATGAGAAGGAGAAGGGCAAGGCCATGTTGGACTTCGAGACACCCACATATGTGACTGCTAAGGAGGCCCAGCACATGCAGAGCCAGGTAAATACACTGTGTGTCTCCTCTGTGTTTAAACTGGCTACAAAGGCAAAACACCTTCCATTACAGGCCTGTCTCTCTCTGCCTGCTATATATTAACTGTACTGCAATGCCTCTTGTTATATATCGATGTGCAGCTTGTTGGATGTCCAGCTATTGTTTTTATTAGACTTTGCTTTGGAAGAGCCTTTTACAGTGCCTTTAATGCCAGTTTATTAAATCAAGTGTTTTGGTTCTCATTAGTTCTAATGTATTGTGATTTGTTGATTACTTAAATTTGTTTGCCAATTCAGATCACAGTAATGTGTCGCTGTTAGTCCATCCCCATTCCCTTCTCTTAACTAGTTATGTTAAGAGCCAAACTGGGAGAAGGCAGTGTAAAATGTGTTAAAGTTAAACTTAACCAAGGCCTTGTGTACTCTTGTTCCATAATGCTGCATACGTGTATCACAAGTTCAGACTGCTTAATCTTACTCTCATGATGCAGGCATGGCAAAGGTAAAGTATCTGTTTGTCTCAGTCTGTGAACATCTCTGTGGAGCGTGGATTATTAGGGCCCGAGCAGGGAAACCTGCGAGGTCCCTATTGTATTTCGTGGAATTATTATTATTATTATTATTATTATTTGTCATTATTCCCCTGACAAACTCCAGACTCCAAACATTAGAGTTGCTGTCTCACTCCTACACATGCACACATAATCACATTTAAAGACTGCAGATGCAGGAATGCGTGTCATTGTAAGGAGAATGGTGCAGTCCGGGATGAGGTAACTGCATTGTGAACCAGCACTGCTTGCATGTGGCTTTATCTGAGCACTGTCTGTCCCGTGTCTTATCTTTGCGGCCAATAGAAAGACTATAAGAAGGACTATGAGGAGCACATGAGGGGCAAGAACCTCTCGGGCTTGGAGGTCACCCCTGCCATGATACATGTCAGACACGCCACCAAAATAGCCAGTGAGGTAACTAAAGGATCATTTATCCCTGACAACCTCCCCTATTTACCTCACCCCTGCTTTATAATCATACTAAGACAACACCAAAACCACAGACCCTCTTTCTTTCCACAACCTTTTTTTTTTTTTATCCCACGAGTGTTTCCTTATCTCTTGACTTCTTATTGGTCAGCCCACGCAGTTAAACTTTAGTTTGTTTGCATGATACACTACACAGCTATAATCTATTAATAATGCAGCATTAATCATCTCCTCCTGTCTATCGAGTGCGTGGCTTGTAGTAGTTCATATTGTTTGTTTGGATTTAAATCTGTACCCATTGACATCTTGGACTACCAACAACTTTGTGTTAAAAAGTCTGCATGCATGCAATCATTTGAATGATGGTGCAATGTTTTTATGGTGAAATGCTGACTTGAATTGTTTTGCTGTTTTTGTTTCCACACTCTATCTGATAAAATGTGGTTCTTCCTGTCTTTTATCAGGATTCTTGCCAAAGTCACCAACATCTCCACTCACACTCTGTGAAAATGTGACTGATTGTAACAATCTTCACAGTTTTATAATAATTAAATACACCTGACTCTGTCACTGCTTAAGATTCTTATTTCTTTGGCAAGGCTTGGTGACTTTGAGCCCACTGTACTGTCTGTCTGTATGCCTTGGCCTGGCCTGCCTGTGTGCCCTTCTCTGCAGTCTCTCTGTTCTTCTCCCGTCCTGTAGAAAGAGTACAGGAGGGATCTAGAAGAGGGAGTGAAGGGTAAAGGGCTAACTTTACTGGAGCAAACTCCGGAGCTTTTGAGAGCAAGGAATGCAACTCAAATCCTGTGTGAGGTACGACTCACTGAGAGGTGGTGGAAACAGTGTCACATTCTCAACCGAGTGCCTCCCCACAATCTCGCTCTTGGTGCATCTTCTGCTGAATCCTGTCCCCTTTAACTGAGCTTCATCACCACACTAAAAGGGCAACTGCTGAGTTTCACTCTTACTCTCATGCCGGCTTTATGACATCACTAATTTTCCAGCACTCTCCTTTCTCTGCTATCTCCTGAGCATAACTCGACCTTCACCTCCACCCTATTGGAATTTCCTGTGTTTTTCTCATTCTTTCTTTCTTTACTTGTTTGTTTGTTTGTTTCTTTGCATCTTTCTTTCTTTCTTTTTTGTTTCTGTCTTTGTTTCTTTTTCCTTTGCTTCTTTGTTTCTTTCTTCCTTTCAGGTTCGATAGATTAAAAAAAAATCAACCTCAAATGTGCTCAAATATTTTGATGAAACATGTAACGTTATATTTTTCAGGATTCTATTCTTTGACTTGAGTTTATAGTCCAATTGTTTATATTACAGCACATGTAGCCAGGCAGCTACACTATGGTCAAGATAGCATCAGAGCTGTGTCCAAAAAGGCATGACTGTGGATAATTAAATTTTGTTCATTGTTTTGTCAAGATATGATCTGGGTGCTTTTGAGTTTGATTTTTGTAGTGCACGCAATCACACAATCTGCTGTCCACTTACCATTTTCTATCCTAATTTCTTCTAAGCTTTTTTATTCACCATTCCCCTAGGTGTTTTGGTTTCGCAGCCCCCTCCCAAAAATGAACAAGTAGAAATCCTGTTATTTATTGTAATCTGCCAGTCATGTCTGCTTTTAGAAAGTACAGAGATTTCAAGCACTTTATCGCCTCTTATATTTACAGAGAGAGTACAAGAAGTCGCTGGAGCAGGAGATCAAGGGCAAGGGAATGTTGGCTTTGGCTACTGACACGCCAGATTTCATGAGGGCCAGGAACGCCACTGACATCCTCAGTCAGGTCTGAATCACATTGTGTTTTCTTATTGTTTGCTCTGAGCTGACGTGGTGGGAAATATGATGGGAAAGAGCTGGTTGCAGTCATAGTAAGGTCAAAAATCTGTGTTTTCTGTCGCTTAGTCTAAGTACAAGCACACCGCTGAGATGGACAGAGCCAGCTACACGTCTGTCGTCGACACCCCAGACATCATCCATGCTCAGCAGATGAGGAACATTATCAGCCAGGTAGATTACCGAATTGAACCAATCGTCAAAAGGTTTCTCCTTAAATCTAAATCTTAAATCTCTTAACAATTTTAATTAAAATCCCTGCTGTTTCTGATTTTATCCAACAGAAAAAGTACAAAGAGGAAGCTGAGAAGACCATGTCTCACTACGTACCAGTGCTGGACACTCCAGAGATGCAGAGAGTCCGTGAGAACCAGAAGAACTTCAGTACTGTAAGTAATAAATGTGAATGATGAATTGTGCTGGTTCTTATTAGAGCAACATGTCTTCGATTGTTTTATGACCTTTAGTATGAAGTCAGAGCTTCGTTCACTGTCCAGTGGCTCTGTGTATGTCTCCATGTCTGCTGGAAAGTATTATCTTCAATACTTCATACTTTTGTACTTGTATGTTATTCTCTAATTTAATTGAATCCAGTTGTAAGTTAAGTGTTTTCTGTGGGTGTTTGTACTCAAAGCTGTGTAGCACCTTTTACTCAGGTGTATAAGTGAAAATAGCTTTAAAGCTAATCCTGAGGAGAAAGTAAGGGACATTCTTTTTGTGCATATGAACAGGTAGTTTCTCTTGCTTCTTTTTAATTTGACCTCTTTATCATTGTGAAACATTTTAACTGCACTTTTGTTTTTCTCCCTGTAGCTTCAATACCAGATTGACCTTAAAAACATAAAGGGCAAAGTGTCTTCTGTAAACGACACTCCTGAAATGCTTCGTGTTAAAGAGAATACAAAGAATTTCAGCTTGGTAGCTACTCCATAATATTTCTCTCTTAATGTTTTCAAATAACAAATTTTTACTTGATTTTTTATTTATTCATTAACTTTCGTTCCTCATATTTAACAATCCCTGGTATGCAGCCCTTGTTTCTTTGGACCAAACAGATTTTTTTTTTTTAACCTTGTAAAATATGCAGCATTTTAATTCACGCAACTAACCCATGACAATTTGTTCTATAGTTTTAAGTGCAAAGCTTGTGTGTTAAATATTTTGTTCACTGTACCATGTTGTTGTTGTGTCCCTTTAAATGTTGATTTACGTGTTTGTTTTATTCTGTGTGTTTTTGATGATTTGTTCCCTGAGTTTGTTCACAAGGTGCGACACAACTGAATCAAGTACAGTTTGGAAATTGAATTATGCACCTAGTCCTCATTATCCCAGAGTTAAAGTCAGTCTAACCACTGGTTGCTGCTTTCATTCCTCGTCCATGTAAAGATTCAATACAAAGAGGATTTGGGAGGAGGAACAGCTTTGCCCAAGACCCCAGAGATGGAGAGAGTTAAACGCAATCAGCAGAACATTAGCACGGTACTCCACAGAGTGACCCTGCCATCTCCTCCGCAGCTAGTTTTCCCTCCATATTCCCTCCTGATCTAGCAGAGAATATAACCAGACCCTTCTTAACATGTAATCTCTTCAAATGGCCATTCCCATGTTTTTTTCCCATGATTTTTGTTTATGCTACTTATTTAACTTTTTTGTTTATTCTCGTTTCTTTTTTACTAATTATAGGATTTTACATTCTCATGATAATTCATTGCATCGAAACCCTGAAGTAATAAACTAAATGAAGTATCATCCATTTTAAAGCAGAATGTTCATATTTCACAACCGTACTTATTTATTGCCAACGTACCCAACTACCACTCAAATATGTGAAAATGGGTATAAGTTAATAATATGTTATTGTCCGTTGTTCCAAAGTGTTTGCTGTTGTCATGGATGGATGTATG
>JAVQJF010054178.1:0-12999 GCA_036023855.1 Gadopsis marmoratus | reverse complement strand
CCGCATGTCGAAGTGTCCCTGGGCAAGACACTGAACCCCGAGTTGCCCCCGGTGGAGGCAGCATGGCAACTGTGTCCCCATCGGTGTATGAATGTGGTGTGAATGTCTCCCCTAAATGTCTGTTTGTCTGCCCTGCGACTGACTGGCGACCAGTCCAATGTTAGCTGGGATTGGCTCCAGCTCCCCCCACAACCCTTCGGGATAAGCAGTATGGATAATGAATGAATGAATGAATGAATGAATGAAAAAGTTCAATATTGTAGACTGACGGTGTCGCACTCTAATCAGCTAATTAACTCACCACACCTGCAAAGGTTCTCTCAGTCTGGTTCAGTAGGCTACACAATCATGGGGAAGACCCTCCACAGGTCCCTTTGTGGAGGGTAAACCACAACAGGTCATTGCTAAAGAAGCTGGCTGTTCACAGAGTGCTGTATCCAAGCATATTCATAGAAAACTGAGTGGAAGGAAAAGTGTGGTACAAAATGGTCCACAAGCAACAGGGATAACTGCAGCCTTGAGAGGATTGTGGGGAGACTGACGAGGAGAGGCCTGAGGCTGGAGTGAGTGCATCAAAGCCACCACGTATCCAGGACATGGACTGCAACTGTCGCATTCCATGTGTCAAGCTACTCCTGAACCAGAGACAACGTCTTTTCTCCTGGGCTAAGGAGACAAACTGGCCTGTTGCTCAGTGCTCCAAAGTCCTATTTTCAGATGAAACTAAGTTTTGCTTTTCATTTGGAAGAGTGGAGAGGCACAGAAGTAGAATTCCAGTGTGAAGTTTCCAAAGTCGGTAATGATTTGGGGAGCCATGTCATCTGCTGGTGTTGGGCCACTGTGTTTTATCAAGTCCAGAGTCAATGCAGCCGTCTACCAGGACACTGTAGAGCACTTCATCCTTCCTTCTGCTGACAAGCTTTATGGAGATGCTGATTTCATTTTGCAGCAGGACTTGGCACCTGCCCACACTGCCAAAAGTACCAATACTTAGTTCAATGACCATGGTATTACTGTGCTTGATTGGCCAGCAAACTCACCATAGACAATCTATTTGGTATTGTCAAGAGGAAGACGAGAGCCACCAGACCCAACAATGCAGACGAGCTGAAGGCCACTATCAAAGCAACCTGACCTTCCATAACACCTCAGCAGTGCCACCGGCTGGTCGCCTCCACGCCACGTTGATGCAGTAATTCATGCAGAAGGAGCCCCGACCAAGTATTGAGTGCATATACATGAACATAATTTTCAGTAGGCTGACATTTCTGTATTAAAATCTTTTTTTTATTGTCCTTATACAATAATCAAATTTTCTGAGATGCTGAATTTTGGGTTTTCATTAGCCGTAAGCCATAACATCAAAATTAAAGGAAATAAAGGCTTGAAATACTGCATTTCACTGTGTGTAATGAATCTATATGAGTCTCACTTTCTGAAGTGAATTACTGAAATAAATGACCTTTTCCACGATATTCTAATGCATTGAGATGCGCCTGTAATGTCCCCGTCAACCTCTGTCTTCTCATCTAGCCACTTGTTAATAACCACCTTTTTTAAGACACGTAACCGTTTTTGTTGTTAACCACAGGCCTTATTTCAGCCATCTAACCAAAAACCCATTCAGAAACGCAGACTTCCACATGAGGGAACCGGAGGTGCAAACTCATTTTTGGGCTTTAAGACTCATTCCTGCTCCACTCTGACCCGCATTCTCTCTGCAGCTCCAGCTGGGACGAGCATGTGTTTGAGCTGGTGCTACCTAAGGCGTGCATGGTGGGCCACGTGGACTTCAAGTTTGTCCTGAATGCCAACATCGTCAACATTCCTCAGATCCAGGTCACGCTACTGAAGAACAAAGCACCCGGGCTGGGTAAAGTCAGCGGTGAGGACACTGAGATTTCTTGTTCATGAAAGCTTTTAATTACCGTACACATAGATCCAGGTTGCACTATTGTTCCTTACAACTACAATAATACCATAAACCATATATTGTTTTTGGTGTTGGAAGATTGTCTTTTGTCTGTTCAATTTGTGACCTTTTCAACATGGAACCCATTATCTCTCTGAATCTTGCTTCTCATGCCTTGAACAGAGACAGCAGTGGACAGACCGATCTCCTTCCCCCTCTCCAACGTCCTCCATGCCAACGGGGAGAGGAATGGCCAGCCTTTGCTCCACGACTTCGCCGAGGACATCCAGTTTATGGACATAGAGGAGACATCAGGTAAAGAAGAGATTAGTTTTGCTTCATTTTAGATCCATAAGTTGTACAGTTCCTCTTACACTAACAAACCTCAGACACCTAATTTGTCTTGTAAACAGCTGTTCTCATGCAGCATCTTGTTTCTAAAATAATAAATGTGTTTGAATGTAGCAGTTTTTTTTTTTTTTGGACTTGGACTGTCATATCTGCTAGCTTGTCATTGAAATAGTGTAAAATTACCATTGATGTCTCAAATGTTCTACTATTCTCTTAGAGCAGAAGGTTCAACATTTTGAAACTTTTCAATATGTGTATTATCCACCCAGAGTAAAATAGTGGTTCATGTGTTTGCTGTAGGCTCCATGCTGTGTCCATTTCTAGAAGACCACAAGGAGGACATCCTGTGTGGTCCAGTCTGGCTGGCCAGTGGGCTGGACCTATCTGGCCACGCCGGGATGCTTAGCCTCACCAGCCCCAAGCTGGTCAAAGGTAACAACAGTTGTATTTGCCCGTTGGTGTGAAATCACTGATCCCTGACAGTTAAGGGTTTTGTGCTCAGAGATGGAGTCACCACTCTTCCTCCCTCCACTCCAGGCATGGCAGGAGGGAAGTACCGCTCCTTCCTGGTTCACATCAAAGCAGTGAGTGACAGGGCCATGGAGGAGAGCCCCCGGCCTGTGTTGAGAATGCCCAGTGCCAAGCCCCAGGGCACCAAAGCCCACTCACTGTCTACCCTGCTGCAACGGGCTCAGGCCTCCAAGGTACACATTCACAGCTTCTAGTCTGTTTAAAAAAAAATCCCCAGCTTTTTAAGTCCCTCTTACAACAAGAGTCAGGTGTGCATGCAAGCAGTGGAACAGTTTTTGCTTGCTGTCATCATGAAGCGATATCATCACAATGTGCTTGAAATGTAATTAATGGGGGACAAAATCCAGTTTTGTGCAAACATGTGTGCATCTCATTTAATCAAATCAAGGTAAGTATCTTCTAAGTTTTTGGTGCAAAATTCCTTCTTTGTATTTTCCCAGACAGTCATGATTATTTCGTATAAACTTATCTTTAGTGTAATGTGTTTTTGCACAAAACAAGGACTTTGAACTCTCCGGCCTCACTTACATTGGAACAATTTAATAAAGGATTTCTTCAAGGCCAGTACGTTCAGGAGGAATGATTACAGCAAGCAAAAATGGCTTCAGTGTGCATATGGGTGCCTGCCTACCCATCCTTTAACTGTGTTAGGTATGTTTTTTTTCTCCGCTGCAAAGCGAGACATACATATATACATATTTAATCAGATACGTTTAAAACTATCAAGAATGTCGTAATGAGTATTGTGCAATGTGAACTATGTCTGTTACACACGTGTGTAATTGTGATTGATCTGTGATTGATGCGTTGATGGGTGTACTGTACTGATCCCGAACTGGTTTTGCTGCAGCAGCAGCACAGTCACCAATACAATAAGAATAACCACAATAAAAGTCACAATTGCAGATCTGCAGAAAGAATAACAAAATAAAAATGGAAACAATATAAAAGCAGAATTGCAGATCTAGGAATAAAAGTCAAAGAACCAAGAAAGCGGGCAAAGGTGGCAAAATGATATATACAATATTTGCAATACTATAAAGAGTATATGCAGATGGTGATAGTGTCGGTGTGTTCACCTGCCACACAGAGCGGAGCTGTTATAAAGTGTTACGGTGGAAGATGGGAATGATTTCCTAAAGCGTGTCATGGAGGGGGGTCATGGTCCATGATGGAGAGCAGTTGTTCAGTGACCTCCTGTTCCTCGTGGACTCAAACGACTCCAGGTTTTAACCAATGATATTTCGGCCTTGTGAATGAGTTTATTGATCCTGCTGGCATCTCTGGCACTGATGCTGCTCCCCCAGCAGACCACAGCACAGTAGATGGCGCGAGCAACCACAGACTGGTAGAAGATCTTGTTTCATACATTGAAAGATTTGAGCTTCCTCAGAATATAGTCTGCTCATCCCCTTCTTGTAGACAGCACTGGTGTTGGTCCTCCAGTCCAGTCTGCTGTTCAAGTGGACACCTAAGTAGTATTTGTAGTGCTCCACAGTACCAACCTGTAGTACTGCAGTCCCTCACTGCAACCTTCAAGTTAAAGTGAAAGTCTCTTGTAATGGCCACAAAAGCCTCGGAGTGTTGAGACTGTAACTTAGCAACAGTTGTGTGTATTGCGCCACATACCGCTGCTTCATCAGCTGATGGTGGAATGTAAACACAAATCACTATGGCGGAGGAGAACTCCCGTGGCAAATAATATGGACGTTGAATGACAGGCGGGCAGAGACGTTCCTTCACAGTAACATGTCTGGGATTGCACCACCCCTCGTTCACAAAAACTGCAATCCCGCCACCGCTCAGCGTGACGTCCCTGTCCGGCTGAATAATCCTGAAGCCAGGCACGGAGGCACTGTGGTCCGGGAAGTCCGTGTGCAGCCACATCTCCGTAAAGCACAATAAGCTGCCCCTCTGGGTTTGAATCAGCGTGCACTGTTCATCTGTTTTATTTCCCAAAGAGGGTGTGAATCTTCTCCTCCTCACTCCGAGCTTTGCTCCGGCTCTGGACCCCCGGCGTCTCCTCCTGAGCTCCGCCGGTATCACAGACCTGGCTCCGGGCAGAAGTGCGGTTTTGGAGAGCGCTAACAGCTGGTTGCGTGTGTAAACAAACACAACACCACTCTGCTCAGCGTGAGCCCTCACAACAAAAAGTGATGTCACTAGAAGGAGGGCAACAAGAACACACTGTAAATGTTTTGGATTCCACTCACTCTGCAGTGAGTGGTGACCCAGGTAAAGCAGCACGACAAAAAACTACCAAAATAGCAAAAACAATATCATACCCCCAACAGCGGCTGCTACAGGCTGCCATTCTCATGGTGCCATCTTGGCAAGGAATGGACACAAAACCAGTTTGTAAATGAAAGCTGCAAGCAGCGATGAACTTAACATGTCAAACACGTTACGTTTCAGCCAGATTGGACAATATACATTTGAGTTACAACAACTTCCGGTTTCATGGCAGAACTTGGAAATTCGATGCCAACGCCGTTCAACGAAACATCAAACATTTAATAACTTTTCATTGTGAAGGTCTTGAGACTGCTCTGGCCAAATTTGAGACAATCTGATTTATTCTCTTTAAGTAAGAGTTTAAAGTACAGAGCCTGCAGTTGAGAGAAAATGGCCTAGGTATGGCTCCAAGAGGCTTTTTAAAGTCTGCGTCCCAAATTTCATACATCTACATCAAATGTAGAGGTGAGGGCTTTGATTTTAACCATTTGGCCACACCCATGTCCAACGCCCAATTTATCCATCAGATGTAAATTCTCACCACTTCGTGAGTTTCAAGCATCCTAAGCCTGCCATAAAGGGCTGCCTGGCAACTGTCACATTCATTCGTTTGTGTATTTGTAATCTGTTTTCGTAGGAGAAGGTCTCTGCAGTGAAAACGGAGAGCACAGCACCCTCAAAGAAAGTAGAAAACCTGCGAGGCTGCGACCTGCTGCAGGAAGTCTCAGTCACAATCAGACGGTTTAAGAAGACATCAATACCCAAAGAGAGGTCAGATCACTGTAGTGGGACGGGACATACGGTTCTGTTTACACTGTTGTCCAAATGTTGTCCTTTGGTCCTTTGATTGTTTTTGTCTCTACAGTACATATTGCCAAAGCTAACTTTAAAGCGGTTGTGTTGTTCTGTACTTGTCAGGGTCCAACGATGTGCCATGCTGCAGTTCTTAGACTTCCACGAGAAGCTGCTGGACGCGCTGTGTCGGCGGACAGAGGGCAGTCTGGCCACTGAGCACGCCCAAAGTCTCATCCTAGACATCTTGTGTTGGCTGGCTGGGGTTTTCTCCAATGGACCCTGCAGGTAGGACTAAACCTCAGCACAGCAAAAGAGACCGTAGCATCCACCACAGTGATCCCCAACCAGGGGTGCTTCTGTAGTTACCGTGAAAAATTATGAAGCTCAGCTCATTTGAACAAATAGAAATTCTGATTGATTATTTATCCACATATTTGTGTTTAGGAGAAAAATCAACACACAAGTAACATTTCAAATTTGTGTGATGCTAATCTATCTAGTTATTGTAACAATCCTATCGTAGTCTCACTTGACGTGGCTCAGTTTCCCACCAACCTGCGTCAGCTGTAAGATGAGTAAGACTCCAGAAAGGCGAGCTGGAAAAAGATAACGAAAAGCTAAAAATAATGACACTGTAAATGGTTGAAACAACCAGTTTCTGACACTGGCAGTGGTACAAATGCAAACTTGGCCAAAACATTGAACAATACCATAAAGCCACCCCTTGGATGATAGAGGGGCACTCAGGCCCATCTTATAGGGCTGTTGGGGTACGTCAGACAAAAAAGGTTGGGAACCACTGGACTAGGACATCTAGGCTGCACATTACTTCCACTTTGATTTCACAAAGATAAGTAATATAACCTGTGGCTTCTTTTTAGCTTAAGAGAAGGAAAGGAGGGCCTGCTGGCGAAAACCCGGACGCGGCTAACTGATATTGTGCGGATGTGTTTCTTTGAGGCCGGCCGGAGCATAGCGCACAAATGTGCTCGCTTTCTTGCACTTTGTATTAGGTAAGAAACATGGTTGATGTTGTCATTGATGTTTTTAACTCTTTTCCACTGCGGGAGCTTCCTGTAACCTGAACATGCACGAACCTGTAAGGTCTAGGTTCTAGGTTCTGCCTTGTTTCCACTGTGTTGCAGAACGTTTTGGATTTGCAGTACGTCGTTGAAAAGACATCATCCTGTGACATTGAGACAAAGGGTTGTCAATTTTATGTGCTGCTTGGTAGGCCACTTTGGGAGTACAATTCAGTTGTCCCACAACAATGGAAAAGGTGGAGGGCATATACATTTTCTTTACATGTATTTTTAAACATCAGTTTTGCTAAACGAACAGAAGAGCCCATCTACAGGCGTACAGACATCTACAGAAGCAGGCAAAAAGAGAGCACATGAGACCGGCACCAGACCAGCTGCCGCACCGCTGTCCAGCCCTCCAGGTCGGGACACGCCGGCAGCTGCCAGTCCCACTCGTCCTCTGCTTCATACCATTTGTTTGTCCTCACGCTCTCATGCTTGCTGGTGGAAGTAATACAGCATTTGGATCAATCATTCCTACGCTACATTACCTTATGTTACAGGTTGTAGGAAACAGCAGCACTGTACCCAAATATAACTAAGAAATGCAATTTAAAAGTAACTTAAGCTGTGTGCACCGTCTACATTTACACAAACAAATGCACATTGCAAAAACACACATGTTGGATATTCTGAATCACAATATCAGTATATTGAAGAAAACGTTCTTGCAGTGCTGAACACATGTTGTGTAGCAAACCAGCTGTTCCTGAACTTGGGTTTAGGGCCACCGTCTGAGCAGTGCCCACATTTAGGTTCAGGAACCCACCAATCAAATGGGGGAGTACAGTGGAAACCAAAGCAGAACGGTCGTTCAATCCTCATTGTGGAAGTAGCTTTTTCTTGGTCACTTGTGCATTTTGGGATTATTTGGAGATAATGATTAACATGCTGCTTTCTTTCTCACTGTAGTAATGGGAAGGGCGACCCAGGTCAACAGGGTTTTGGCGTAAGTCTTCTGAAGGCTCTGCTTGACAATATGCCTTACTTGCCTGCAGCAGCAACAGGTGGTAAGTAACTGAACAACATACAGCACCTTTCCTTCGTTTCTCTTTCATGACTTCACCTTCCACTCTCCTGTCTGGTTTCAGGCTCAGTGTTCTGGTACTTTGTGTTGCTGAACTATGTGAAGGAGGAGGACCTGGCGGGCTGCAGCACCACCTGCGCCTCCCTGCTCACCGCCATCTCTCGACAGCTGCAGGACCGCCTCACCCCACTGGAAGCACTGCTGCAGACCAGGTACTTATCCAACTACTCCGTTCAAGACTGGCTGCAGGGTGGTTTATTCTATTACTTAACTTATAATTAGTAGATGCAAGTAGTTCCAATTACTGCTGACGTACCGCTCATTTATACTGCTCGGTATTGTGTCATTAGGAGTGTCCTCAACATCCTTGATGTTTCTCCTCTCCCACCTCCTGTCCACTTCCTTCCAGATACGGCCTGTACAGCTCTCCATTTGACCCAGTGCTCTTTGACCTTGAGGTCAGTGGCTCCTCCTGTAAGAATGCCTTCAACAGCAGCATCGGAGTCCAGTCAGATGAGATCGACCTCTCTGACATTCTCTCAGGTATTAGCTGTGAACGGATTCACATCATGTTAGTTATTTTGCTGAAGATTAAGATACATTTGCTTTAAGTTATTTGAACTTATCCAATATATTTTGATATCAAGGGTCTATGGATGCCCTGATGGTTTCCCTTCCTTTTTTCCTTTAAGTTCCTTAATTTTACTTTTATCTGTGAAAAATGTTTTTCAGGATAATTTTTCTAACTTGAAATAACAGGTGAATCATGTTACATAACATGCTAGCACACAATATACAGTATGTACCTTGTGTTTTAGAGCACATGGAGAAATAATGAAACTCACAAGGATGCTTTTAGTCCTATTAAGAACATGTAATGTGCACTACAGCCTCTTGTGGACAAAATTAGTATTACAACAGCAAACATTTTGTTTGCCAAAACGTTTTTGTTTGTTCACAGATATAAAAAACAAATGTAAGGAGCCTAGAAAGATTATCCTGGCAGGACCTTTATAGTTATAAAGAAAAAGGTTTCTATCAGAATGGATGAACAGAACCTTTGTTTTCTGATTTGCCTCTCAGGGCATCTGTAGGGGACTATGTATAAAAAGGGCTTCAGTTCCTACACGGTTCACCTGATATGACTGTAAACAGCCTTCACTTATACCAGAATGTCAGCACTTTAATGATATTACCAGGGTGGCTTAATCTAATTTAGTTTAGGTACAAGCATACCATTTACCAAATGTCACCGTTTGCTGGACCTAATTTAGCACTGTAAAAATACATGTTTGTATCTCTATGTAATTGTGAAATGGCGACAAGCTGGAGAGGTTTGAACATTTGTTTTTAAAGGAGACTGATGTTTTCAGTTTTTGGTTTGTCCTGCAGGGAATGGAAAAGTGAACAGCTGTGCAGCAGCGGAGGGCAGCTTCACAGCATTAACGGGACTCCTGGAGGTGGAGCCTTTGCACTTTACTTGTATCTCCACTAGTGATGGCACACGGGTGGAGCGAGATGACGCCAGCATGTTCACTGGTAAACACGGCTTTTCTATCATCTGACTTGACTTTGGCTCACAAACTGGTCATTGCCTGAACGTCTGCTCTTTATCCCCAGTGAGTACATTTGGCGTGACCCCTGCGGTGGGTGGCCTGTCGACAGGAACGGTTGGTGAAGCTTCTACAGCTCTGAGCTCTGCTGCCCAGGTGGCGCTCCAATCACTGTCCCACGCCATGGTGTCCGCGGAGCAGCAGCTGCAGGTCCTGCAGGAGAAACAACAGCAGCTGCTGAAGCTACAGCAGCA
The DNA here is from genome assembly GCA_036023855.1 of Gadopsis marmoratus. Lineage (NCBI taxonomy): Eukaryota > Metazoa > Chordata > Actinopteri > Centrarchiformes > Percichthyidae > Gadopsis > Gadopsis marmoratus. The sequence continues at coordinate 3,259 of JAVQJF010054178.1, read as the reverse complement.
GGTGAAGGACCAAGTCTCTGACACACACACACACACACACACACACACGGTACACGTGTTTACATGGTAAACATGGTGTTTTTATTTCCTCTGTTCTTTGGGGACAAGTTCCTGGAACTAAATTTGACCACTGGTCACGAGGTGATACCAAATGCAAGTTCCAGGTACTTTGAGGTGGGACTGGTGATTGTGATTGCTCATGCAGATGTGTTGTCACATCATACTATAAGAACAATGGAGAACTAAAAGAATCTGGCGGGAAAAAAAATGCACCCACAATTCCGGGCTGCTGAAACAGTCTGCTGACTTCATAGATATCGGATTGGTCTTTGGTGCTCAGATTTGTGGAACTGGTTCACTCGTTGTGGATATTTTCTGCGGTGTTTGTATTATTGCCTTGTTCTCTCGCTCTACCTTTTTAGTGCGGCACTAATTGAGCTACTTGAAATTTGCTGAATACAATGAAAATGTTTGTTGTTTAAATGTGTAATGTAAAAGATGAAGAAATAGCAGCACTATTTTCATTCTCAAACGTTATTGTGCTGTTATTATACCGTTGCAGTGTTTTTATCTTGTAGTTAGTAATACCTCTTTGTCTGTCTGAGAACAGAAGGCCAAGCTCGAGGCCAAGCTGCATCAGACCACCTCTGCAGCCGCCGCTGCCTCCGTTGTGGGACCCATCCACAACTCTGTGCCTTCCAACCCCTCCTCTGCCCCAGGCTTCTTCATTCACCCCTCTGATGTCATCCCCCCAACACCTAAAACCACACCCCTCTTCATGACCCCTCCCCTCACGCCACCCAACGAGGCGGTGTCGGTGGCCTTTAGCGCTGAGCTGGCTCACCTGTTCCCAGGCTCCATGATGGACCCTGGGCCTGTCAACCTGGCGGCACACAAGAGCACACAGAAAGCCAAGCCAGTAAGTTACATGCTGCTTGATGTTTGGTTAGTTATCGCTCGTACAGGCCTGGGTAGTACTTGTTTATTAGGGACAAAAAAACAAATCTCACCAAACAGTTGGTGAGTGATATTTTTTATCACTTTCTGATTTATATCAAAATGTGTCCAGTTTAAAACTAGCTTGTATTTGGACCTCATTTTTATTGAAGAACTTTGGATTCTGTTCTTGAATGGAAAACGGTGTTTTTAGAGCTTGGTGATGTATACTACTGCAAGAGAAACATTTCTTCTTAAATATACTGTTGATCCTAAAACAGTAACTGTCCTTAAGGAGTGGACAGTCCATTTTCCAAGTCAGACACAGCAGAGGTGGTTGAGTTAGCAAAAGCCACCACATGCTGCTGAAACACTGCAGAGAACGGATGCTCCTTCAGAGGTAACTTCAAGTGTTCAAGTGACCGTTCAACTGAAACATAAAGAGCTGTTGTGTATGAACTAGGTAGCAAGATGCTGGTGGTGTGGCTACCTAGTGCCCCGTGTGGTCCCTATGAGAAACAGATTGTTGACGTAAATAACACAAACACACCTGAAGGCTCAGTATTCAATAAAGCAGAATGCCAGTGATTGGATTTAACGAGATTGGAAATATGATCGACTTCGTGGTTGTATCGTCAGATCTGCGGCCGTAGGTCTTAGACACTCGGGCTAAGAGAGGGGCAGAGCTGTCAACTGATCACCACCTGGTGGTGAGCTGGATCAGATGGCGGGGGCGGCTGCCAGACAGATCTTCAACTCCCACCTCCGGAGTTGAAGATCTCCCACCTCGCATCCCGGGGGAGGTTGGGGACGTGGAACAAGAGTGGACCATGTTCAAAGCCTCCATTGCAGAGGCATCTGCTCGGAGTTTGGGTCTGAAAGCCGTTGGTACCTGTCGAGGCGGCAACCGGCGAACCCGCTGGAGGACACCAGCGGTGAAGGAAGCCATCAGGCTGAAGAAGAAGACGTTTTTGCCTTGGTTGTCCCAGGGGTCTTCTGAAACAGCAGATGGGTACCGGGAGGCCAGAAGGGCTCAGCTTCGGTGGTTGCTGAGGCAAAAACCCGGGTGTGGGAGGAGTTTGGGGAGGCTATGGAGAAGGTCTTTCGGTTGGCCTCTAGGAGGTTCTGGAAAACCGTTCGACAACTCAGGAAGGGAAAGCAGGGCTTGGCCCAGGCTGTGATTAGCAGGGGAGGAGATCTGCTGACCCAGACTGGGGAGGTTGTGCAGTGGTGGAAAGAACACTGAGGACCTGCCTGTGGAGTGGCAGTGGGTGGTGGTTCCTATCTTTAAAAAGGGGGACCGGAGGGTGTGCTCCAACTATCGTGGGATCACACTAGAGTAGAGCCGCTGCTCCTTCGCATCGAAAGGAGCCAGTTGAGGTGGTTCGGGCACCTGATAAGGATGCCCCCTGGACGCCTCCCTTCGGAGGTTTTCCAGGCACGTCCAACCGGTAAGAGGCCCCCGGGGTAGACCCAGAACACGCTGGAGGGATTGTATATCCCAACTGGCCTGGGAACGCCTTGGGGTCCCCTGGGATGAGCTGGAAAGTGTTGCTGGGGAGATGGACGTGTGGATAACCCTGCTTAGCCTGTTGCCTCCGCGACCCGGCCCCGGATAAGTGGAGGAAAATGGGTGGATGGAGATATGTGTTGATTTTATTCATGTAAATAGATTCTTATTGCAGCTCAAACAATTCATTTTTAGTTTCTGGATCTAGTACCAGCAATTTAAAGCTAAGGGAATCTTTAAGCTCAACACAAAATATCAACTTTATTTATAATGTGTATATCGACTAAATGATATGGAAAACATTTTTGCAATAAATGTTTTTGCCTCACTGCTGTCTTAGCTTTTTACAAAAACATGTCTATATTTCTCAAAGTAAGGTATCTAAAAGAAAATGTGGGATGTAACTGCACTGCATGTGAAAATGTTGAAATGATACCCAGCCTGAGTAACATACGGTGTGAAAGAAAAGTGTTCACACCCTGACAATTTCCACAGTTTGTGATGTTACAAGCACAAACCTAAATGTGTTTTATGTGACAGACCAACACAAAGTAGAGCATAATTGTGAAGTGGAAAGAAAATGATACGTGGTGTGAAAAGTGTGGCCTGCATATGTCTTCAGCCCCTGAGTCAATACTTTGTCCAACCACCTTTCTCTGCAGTTACAGCTGCAAGTCTTTAGGGGTTTGTCTCTACCAGCTTTGCACATCTAGAGGCTGCAGTTTCTGCCCATTCTTCTTTGCAAAATAGCTCCAGTTCAGTCAGATTGGATGGAGAGCGTCTGTGAACAGCAACTTTCAAGTCTTGCCACAG
>JAVQJF010054177.1:0-38431 GCA_036023855.1 Gadopsis marmoratus | reverse complement strand
TAAATTGAGAATAAGTGACTCTGGTCTTTTTCCTTCAATTCGGAATCCACCACACCTTTTTTAAAAATAACTTCCTGTGTGGTTTTACAACAGAACAGATGCATGATGCAGGATCTTATCCGAATGACTATCAGTGTGGGGAGTGTTGGAAGGAGAAGACTGGATCTCTTATTGGGTCCACATATTTACTTCCCAGAGTCTATTATATACATGTCACTTGTGCCAGGCTTAAATTTCCAATCCCACAATGCACAGTGCCAGCAGCACCAAAGACGCCAGGCTTAGAGTGGGCGTGATCATAGATGCTTTACCTGAAGAAGCAGAAACAACATGAGACAAATGGACCAAGAGGACAAAAAAAAAAAATCTTTAAACAATGGTTAAATTATTTTAGACTTACCCTTAATGCTAATCATTCTGACTGGGCCATCTCCTCCTTCATAACGGCCACGTACCATCAGCTCGTAGTCCCCAAACTGAGGCATGGGGAAGTCCATGAAGTGCCAGCCAGTGATGTAGACTTTCCCGTAGATGTACCCTGTCTTCCTGAACATGACCTGGAAAGCAAAAAGTGTGTGAGATTTTCAATATTTCTGTTATTTCCTTGTACACCCGGGAATGAAAGGAGATAGTCTAATGAAGAAAGAAAAAAAACATTATTAGGCTAAATAGATTGTAGCACAGCTTTCTACACCCACCTTGTAGTACAGTGGGAAGGAAATATTGCCAAACCAGTCATACTGGATATGATCCCACCACACATACAACCACTGTCCTGTCCAGGTAACATAGCGCCACATCCTGGGAGGGTCCGGTGGTGCTGCGAACAAAACAAAATGATTCATTAAAACCACATCAAGTATATCTTTATATCATTAGAATAAGCTTACTCTCATTTGTAGGTTCTTATTGGCCATAGATTGTGAGTAATCGGCCTTACGTGGTCTCTTTGTGAACATCTCACAGTGTTCACCAGGGGGTCCAAGGCCGGCTCCATTGAAGGCACGCACCTCAATGAGGTAGTGAGAGTCCGGCAGCATGTTCTCCAGCCTAGTCTGGTTGACTGTGGCTGAAACAAATATACGGTTTGCTCCCGGCTCCGGATCATCGTACTTTCTCCAGTATTTCACCTGGTTAGCAAGAAACATGATTTTTTTGTTTTATTAAATGTTTGTATATATATAATCACTGGATAAAGAGAGACATTTCAAAACTATGGTGTTGTCATTACAATGCTACCTAACTAACATTGACACCAAGCCCAACTACATAAAGAACTACCAGGCGAACAACTGTCGTCAACCTTTATGGGAAGTGTCTTTAGCTCACTGCATATCTGCGGCTAGCTACATGCGTAGTGAATATAGAAGAGTGTCAATTTATCTTTGCCATTAATAAATATCCAGGTCCTTTCAGCAGCCACAAAGGAGTTCTCTTAACTCTTAAATCAAACTTTTACAAACCCCTGGATAGAAAATAGAGCTAGTATGTCTTTGTGTAAGCCTTAACAAATGTTATTGTTTATACAGTATATTTGTTAAGTTTTTGAGACAGAAATGGTCAGTTACAGTACGGAACTAATACAGTTAAAGCTCTGTACCTGGTATCCCTCAATGTACTGCTGCAGGCCAGTACCAGTGTCGACCACTGGCAACCACCACACCAGAGCTTCAGTGGAGGACACCGGCCTGGCATAGACGTCTGTCGGAGACTCTGTAGGTACTGGAGACGTCAGACAAATGGATGAGAAAAAATAGTTGTGTCAAGGGAATTTAAAAACCAAAAACTGAATCCAAACAAAAAACTCACCATCTCTTGGGTAGTAGATGACCTTGGTGAGGCTGTATGGTCCGTCTCCTTTAACATTAAACGACTTAATCTTCACCTGAAACTCCCTGACCTGAAAATCTTCATCAGTAATAACGAAGTACGTGTCCCTGTGAACGTAACGCCTTGCCTCGGGGTCTGAAATAGTCTCGTACCACCAGTCGTAAGCATCATGAGGCTTGAATGCCACAATGTAGCCAAACTTTTTGCCGGAGAAATACCATGGCTGTACAGGCTAAGGGGTCCGGAGTGGAGAAGAGAAGGAGAAAGAATATACACCTCTTTAGATTTTGTTAATGCAGCGGTGTGTGCAAGTACTTTTGATGTTACATGAACTGAGGGCTTACTTACTGTCCATGTGATGACGATCTCGCCATTTCTACCTCCATAACCTGCCACGTCAGTGGGAGAAATCACTGGAGCTGAGAAGAAAAGAAAGTGGCCATTAGAGTAAAAGACCTGCTAAAAGGTACGTCAAATATTAGTATTCTTTCCTTACAAGAATCCCAGGTTTTGATCTTGAGGGAGGGGATGCTGGCCTCTCCGGAGCCATGCTCGTTGGTGGCAATGATCCGGAACTGATACTCCATCCAGGGGTACAGGTCTATTACTTCCGCCCTCTCCACATTGCCGTCAAGAAGGGTTGGAGCTGAAGGAGACACAAAGACATGTGTTGTCAAATTGTAGTGGACTAAGAATTGTGTTACATTTGCTGTCTCTGAGCAGTACTCACAGGTGTTGGCGTCCCTCCAGTCATCTTCATTCAGAGCCCAGAAGTGTCTGGTCTGAATGGTGTAGTAGAGAATGGGGCTGTTATGATCCGCTCCTTTAGTCCACAACAGCTTCACCCACGTGTCCCCAATCTCTTCCACCCGGATCACACCGGGAGGTCCGGGGACACCTGGATCAGGGAGGAAATCACCTTAATATAGGCAAATGGTCAGGCACAAAAGGCAGTTTCCAGAGCAGACCTCCAGGACGAGGAAGGTAAGAGTTATCAGGGAATAATAAGAGTAATCAGGGAGCATCTGGAGGCGTCTCCTTTTTTTGTAGTCTTTTGTAAAAGGCAGACGTTCGATGTCAATAGTGCAAAACTTTACTTTATCTCTGTAAAAGGAATGTAGAAGCTATTCCAGGCATCCTGCGTGTGACAGCATTGGCCTTTGAACTTGCCTTTTTACAAATTTCCTGCTTCATTAGCTATTAAACAAAACCAGACATCCCATCTTTTGTCTTTTGTGGACTGGCGGGTCTGTGCAAATGGTTCCTGTTCGTTCAGTTTCCACCATACCGGCATCAAAATCAGCATGCTGACCCAAAGCTTCACATTATTGCTATAGGGGGAATTAAACATCACATAGCAGCTGGTGTGAATTAGATTAATCATTGCATGGTCAGTTGTCACTAAACGTTCCATTAATGTCATCCTTGAGTCCTGGCAGGGCTTGTTTGTTACCCAGTGGTGAGGTTCATTCCTTTCTCAGAAAAACGTCAAATTTGAGTCTGTTCTTTTGTAAATGATCTAAAAATATTCACACCCATCCACCTTATCATGCTACAGATATCAACCAAGGAACTAGAATGTAATAAAAGATAAAAATGAACCTCGCCATCTGTGATCATTTGAGGCAAATCTTGCTGGGACTGACCTACGACCTTGAGATCGGCGTATGCTGTGTCGCTGTCCACCACTGTCTGAGTCGTGCAGGTGTAGCGACCCTCGTGCCAAATCTGGACATTATTTATTCTCAGGTCGCAGCTGCCATCTTCACCCTGAACAACAGGAAGCAAACACAAGGAGATATCAGAGTAAGAGAAAGAAAAAGGAAGAAGGAGAAGAGTGAGGGCAGGAGACAGAGCTGTATATTCGTCATTAGTTGACAACACCAGTAGTATGACATGTATGTAGTACGACAATGACCAATTATGAGACACGTGTAAGATGTTAAAAGAGGCTAGGCTGAACCATCACCCTACCATAACGCGTTCGTAGTGTTGCCACTCAGACTCAAAGTCGATGACCCTGAAGTCAATGGCCCAGATATATGCGATGTCCAGCATGGGGTCGTATGAAGCAGCGCACCTCAGAATCACCTCATCACCAACCTTTACCTCAGTGTCTTCAGGCGCTTCCGTGATGCTGGTAGCCTCTAGGGAGGAGACACATCACGAACAAAGTAAAGATCTTCATACTAATGCAGGAATATGTTACTGGAAATGGTTACTGCATTTAAATATGTTCACAGACATTTGCGCATATTCACTGACCTGTGATGGTGAGATAGCCAGAGCTGTTGGCCTTTCCTCTGTCATTCTCAGCAAAGCAGTTGTAGACACCCTCATCATTTTTGGTGGCATTGAGGATCTCCAGACTCCCATCGAACAGGATGGAAATGCTAAAAATTAACACAATTAAGCTTGCCAGCAGATGGGCAATGCATGCTGTATGGAAGGGTCTTATTCTTGAGTGTATTATAACTTGGACTGACCGTGAATTGTTGAAGAGGAGCTCTTTGCCCTTTGTCCAGGTGTACCGCGGCCTAGGAGCAGCTCGGGGCTTACACTCGATCACCACACGGCCATCTTTGGCTCCAAGAAGCTGCTTCTTCACAGGGTTAAACTCGAATGTAGGAGCACAGGCTGAAGATGCGATTATAAAGTGTGAATTTGTGTTTAGTCACTGAAGGAATTAATATCATTGTACGCCAAGGCACAATTTGCTTTAGCAGCCGGTGGGTCATCACTGTTAAATCTTTGGAATGCAATTGTGCTTTTTAATATTCAATAAGTCAATGAGGGTACAGCTTCCTGAAAGCACTCACCAATGACTCGCAGCTCAGCGTTGGCGTATTTGATGCCCCAGTAGTTCTCAGCGATACACTGGTACATTCCTGAGTCATCGAAAGTGAGACTGGAAAACTTCAACTCCCCCTTCCCATACTAGAAAACACACACAACCCAAACAAAGGAAAAATGACATAAGTTAAATTGATGCCACGTACTCCCCAATGTATTTAATGGTAGGTGACACAATGGATGATTTTTTACCATATATCCATCTTTGTACCAGCGAATAAAAGGGAAGGGCTTCCCTGACGCCACACAGCGCATCGTGTGCTCTGAGCCGATGTCGATCTGAGTGTTGTTGATGGTTTCAGCCCATTCTGGAGCAGCTGCAAAAACAATATGATGTGATAAATATGATTACAATCGACACAATGTTAAAATATATGCACCACAGGAGTGCCACTTGTTGCATTATTGCTGTCCAAAAAAACCCCATCACTGGCAGATTCGATTGTAAGAACTAATCTTTATACTTTATAACCTTTGTACTCTCTAGAGTACAATCTAATGTTGGTAAAGTACATCCCAATGAATTCACTTACACTCCACATACAGCCAGGCCTTGTGCCAGTCCTTCCCTTTGGTGTTGATGGCTTCACACTCGTATCCGCCCACATCTTCATACTGTACATTGTACAGATGAAGCACAGCTCCTGATTCGCTGATCTCATGATTTGGTGGGAGGTCTGTGGAGTCCACCTTCCTCCAAACAATATGAGGGACGGGGCTGAAAAGACACAAAAGATCAGATTTTGACTTGAAGTTACATTGAATTTAAACTCAAACTTACAATAGAGGTGACAAATGTGCATATTAACAATTATCCTCACATAAAACAGTACCTATGTAGTTTGAACTTCATTAATTCAGCACATTAAGCGAACATAGAGACAAAAACAAAAACTTACTTTCCCAGCGCAAAGCACTCCAATGTAATGTTAGAGGCCAGCATGGCAGTAGTATCTGGGAACTTCACCCTGATGTCTGCTGGGTACTTCCGCTCCTCACCTGCAGGAAGTAAATGACATCCAAAATGTTCAATGTCGTAGATTAGAAACACTTCATGTTCTGCAACACATGTTAAGAATAGGTTTATATTCTGCAGCACAACTACTATCTGCTAACCGTCATCAGGAGGTAAAGGGATGAGGGGGATGAACTTGGAGAAGACACTCTTCCCAGTGATGGGGCTGGAAACAAAGCAGGAGTAGTTTCCTGCATCCTGAGCTTCCACTCTGGAGATGTACAGGTTCCCTGTCTTCTGGGAGACAAACCGACGGTGATCTGTGTGCAGGAAAATTGGGAATTCATTGTAGATCCAGCGGTAGGTTACCTCCTCTGAAAGGGAAAAGACAGGAGGGTCATGGACAAGTTGTTATCTTCACAAGACTGACTTTTCTAATGGAGACATGAAGACCTGGACATACGTGGCCAAGCTTTTGGGGGGACACACAGCAGAACAGCCCCCTGTCCTTCTTTGACATACACTGGTTCTCTTTCCTCCTCAGGAAACTCCTCCACAACTGCAGGGCAGATGAGGAAAAAAACAAAACATAAAATGTCTCAGGCACTGCAGCGCTGTGCATCATCTGATTCAATATTACAATATAATGTGACACTGAAGCACATAAAAGAAAAACAAATCAGGCAGCTTTAGTCATTGTTGATACAGTATATTAGCTCTGCTCACACTATTATAAGAGTGAAGACTAACATAAGCCTCAGTCCCGGCCAGCAGGGCTGTAGTGAGGTACAGTCAGAGATGACAAATACTGAGGTGAAAAGGCAATACACAACTAATACACAATTTAAACTAAGGCGACTAAGCATTTAAAGCATTTAAATGTTTCTACTTGTGGGGAGAATAAATGTTGATCCCGCAAAGAAACATATCAATATCTTTAATTAGGAATGAATCCAGCATGAGTCAGCATCTAATGTGCCCTAACCCAAGAGACGTCTGAGCCTAAAAAGTAATAAAATCAAGAAGAAAAAAAAAATATATATTTTTTTTTAAAGGGCAGTAGGACCAGGCTGGAGAACAGCATCAGAAATAATTACTAGTTAGTATCAGCTGCACCAGCAGGGTTCACATGCTCACATCCAAACTTGACCCTGGCCTCCTTGCTGATGACGGTGCCATAGATGTTTCTGGCCACGCAGATGTACGCCCCAGCATGTTTCTTCTGCTTGGGGTTGGTGATAACCAGGTTCCCCCCCACAAGGCTGTAGTACTCGTCTGGCTGTTCCATCAGCTTGATTTCCCAGTTATCACGGCGCCACCTAGCCATGACACAAGGTCATGTAAGATAGACATAATACACAGTATATCATTGCTTTGAAGGAATTTGTTTAGTGTGTGTAACCTGTATGAAGCTGGTGGGTTCGCTCGTGCCCTGCAGTTCATAGAGATTCTCCCATCAGGTGAGTCCTCGGTGTAGACCACATCCACAGGCTCCTCCTCAAAGATGGGGCCATATCCAGTCGCATCCTCTGACAAATTTTTACACGACAATTAGCTGCCACACTAATTTAAAACTCACCCTGAAATGTTGCCCTGTATGTGCAGCATGCTCTGTTCATGCCCCAACACCTTTTGGCCAGCAATTCAGAGAAATGGAACTCACCTCCATAAATTCTAGGCTCACCAAATAGGACCGCCACTGCAAAGCAAAAACATAGTCATTTCAGCTAATGATAATGCAGGGTTTGTACTTGAATTAGAAAGCAACTGACAGTTTTGTTATCACTTCTAAGGGGGTAAACTATATTTTCAGGCATCACTGTGCCTCTTACCTGTGAGGGAGACGGAGGAGGAGAGGGCCAGGAGCAGTAAAGCAGCGGAAGCCATGACAGTCAACAAAATTATCCACTGCAGCCAAGTGAGACAGGCGGATGGGCAGAGGGACACAAACAAGAATTAAATGGGCAGGACATGAACTGGAGAGGGCTGAGTGAGAGACGAAAAAAAAGATTTGAGATGGCCAGAAACAGAAGCATGCACAATTATTTAGTTCAACGTGATCTGCCCTTGTTGTGACAACAGTGTGTTATTAAAACACTTGTGTGACCTGACTGATGGCAGTGCATGACTTTCCACACCAGAAGCAGTGAGTGCAGAGCTAGCTGGAAGCCTCCCTCTGCATCTACATTATTCAGGATGTGAGTGACTCAGCAGAATGCTGCAAATAGTCATGCAGAGAGCGTGCACAACATCCACAAGGACGTGCACCACCACAGACACACAGGTCTGTGTTGTGTGTGTGTGTGTGTGCGCACACACACACACACACACACACACACACACTCAAACACTGGGGGCCGTCTGTAACCAAAACACAAGGCAGCTCTGCAGTACCTAGACAGCTCCTGCTGCAGCCATCGCACATGATTCCACATCACCTCTGCAGGATGAAACAGCAGCACTGCTGTAAGCAACTGCAGTGTTTCAACTCTCACTGTCAGACAGGACATACAGGCAGAGACAGGCCTATTAAGAGAGGGAGGTTTGGGAAGAGGAACATGAGATATAAAGCAGGATGAAGCCAGGAGTGATAAAGATGAACAGGGTGGGATGCAGTGGGGGAGGGTTGATTTATTATTATTTTTTGTGCGTTATGAGCCTGGGTCATAATGTGTATTTGTATTGAGTGTGATTGCGATTCTGGTGCTGTTGTCCCTCCCTGCCCGAGTGTGGTGCTGTTCACCCTGTTCTGTGTTTTGTTTTGTATTATGTTCTGTTTCAGATTGTAACTGGTGATTGGACTGGAGGCTGATGGCGCCCATCCAGGCCGGATGGACTCCGTCTCATTGGACATTGGTGTGCCGAGCTGAGCGACTAAAGCTTGACAAAAAAAGCTGCAGAAAATGAGCGTGGTTGGTGCTCATATATTGTTTCCTTGGGGTTTGTCTTTACTGAATGAGGGTGCACCAGCTAGCTAACGGCTTAGAAAAGCATCCAAAAATCAGATGAAAAAACAAATGCGTATATGCTTAAACATGCTTATGAGAGGCTGTGTTGAGCCACCAAAAAAAGGAAACTTTAGTTCGCAAAAAATGACACTGTGTTTTAAGGAAAGTTGTCGAGGTAAATATCGTGGCCATCTGCAGGAGCCACCGTCCGACAACAAATGCCTGCTAGCAGACGGACAGTCTCACGGTCCTTCACGGTCATTCCGGGTGTGAGAAGAAGAAAGGAAAGGAGAAGAAGGGAGGTGGAGCAGAGGCATACACCTAGCATACTGCACATCGACACGCAGAGGCTGCAGCACTGACTCCTCATGTGCACTCTTGATGACTCAACACTAACATCATCACAGTATACAAGCAGTTGGCTGCATCTGTCCTGCATTTGCTATATGTCTTCAAAAGGTTGATCTTTGAGATGGACTAAGAGCAGCAAGACCCCAAAGATGGATGAGGGGGGGGGGGGTCTCTTTGCATGCATATTCAAAGATCAATAAACTGTAACGCACACGCTTCCAGGATGCTGTTATCTATGTATAGCTGCTACAGCAATCTCTTCCACCACTAATTCCAGTCAATTCATCAGTGTGTTTTCATGCGTTTCCTGTCGCAGTAATCCCATCACAGATCCTCTTCGGACAGACCAGCGAAATTTAGGTCAGCACATGTATTAAAGCCCAGTGTCTAAGAGACAGTCTCACAATAACCGCGCTTGCTGTTTGAATTCAACATGGAGGATGAGTAATGCTGCTTTAATCTCGACTTCCTGCTGGGTTAGCAGGGAGTGGATTAAAGTGGGCGTCATTTGATTTGTTTGAGTGACTGTGCTGGTTCTGGGTGTCCATTCTGCATCACAGCAGCTTGAATATGATCGAAGAAAGACATGAAATACAATCGGGGGCCTTAATTGTTCCTGGACTCACAAACAATTTACATGTTTCTGTTATAGCCCAGGGGTGGGGGGGGGGGGGTACTGATATTCAGAGGATACATGTGGATGTGCAGTATATATATATATATATATATCATGTGCAATGTTTCTCTTCAAATCAAAAACATTTGAGATGTAATGTTAAATGTAACTGTTTAGACTGAACAGCTGCAGGTCAAAAACCTTTTAAACACTTTGATTCACAGAGGGAGGTGCCCTCTTTCAGCCTTTCACCAGATCCAGGCCGTGACGCATCCAGCAGCTCCCTGCGCCCTTCACGCACACGGCCCGTCCAACACTTTAACCTTGCGCCTCTTTCCCCCCTTAAACCGGCGCAGACACACTTTGCCATCTCAGCGTGTGCTGACTGAAGAGTGACGAGCTGAAACCGAAAACGGTGCTCACTTTGTCGCAGTCCCCCCATAAAGCCTGCAGCCTGTGAAAGCAACTGCGCAGCCCGCTTACATCACTTCGCCCCCAGTGACGCCTGAGCGGCACCGGCATGTCTCTGCATTGCGGTTCTCCTCCTGTACCGGTCCGTTCCAGCGCCACGGCGCTGAACACACTGCGGCTCATCCTCACCGAGTCCAGACAGAAGCGCCGGTTAGTTCATGCACACACACACACACTCTCTCTCATGTGGTGTCGTTCTTACCTTGGAGGCAGAATGGGGATATTTCAGGACATCCTCCGCGTGGCACACCGGGACCCGAACCGCATCCTCCGACAGCCCAGCCGCCGGAGCGTCCCGTTCAGATGCACTTCTCTATTGGAGGAGCGCGGCTGAGTGACACCTCTGGGTGGCAGCGAGGAAGCGGTCGCGATTGGTCCACGGCAGAGGGAGGACGGGAGGGATGCGAGCATCATGCTGCTGCGCATCCCAGACAAGGGACATAAAGCCTCCACGGGAAATCATTGAAGTTGTCCAGCCCACCAGCAAGACGTCTAAAAAAAATACAATAAGTTACCGTATCCAGACGCTTTATAGGGCTTAGGCTCCATGAACTATAGCTTAAGTCCATATCTTACTGTGCTGTGCATCATAGATGACCTTCACATCAATCTATTGTTAATGACTCCAGACATCAGCTGTATGAGTATATGAAAACATAAATTATAGGATTCACATCCTATAGGATTAATTCATAATTTTCATGTGTAATTTTCCTGTTTGGGGAAAAGATGGTCGACGGTAGGTTACAGGATAAATAGTCCACATTTGCACTGGGCCAATACATACTTTAGCATTACTTACATATTGTATGCTTGTTATTTATCTTTGATTCTTTATCCTTATCGGTATTTCTTTAGCGTTGCTCTTATTCTGTTCCTCATTGCACATACTCTATGAGCATGTGACAATTAAGACCTTCTTAATTGACAATTAAGACAATCTTGAAATTGTCATTTCAATCTGCATATTAGCAGTTAGGCATCATATTTTGTGATTGGTTGCCCTCTTGGAAAGAAGCCATTTATAACTATAGTAAAGCTCTTCCAGTAGATGGAATTTAAAGAGACACACACACACCAGATGTATATTAATCTTCCAAGGATTAACTTTTGCAGGTTTATCTCTGTGGATTATTTGACAGACATAAAACACCAACATCATTCCCTTTCTCAAACACTAGGAGGAGCTATACATGCACATTTGCATGTTGCACTGCATGACCTGTTCAAAGAAAAACATAACTGGTTTGAAATCCTGAAACCAACATTTATTTCATTTTTTTTAAACTTCATTTAAAATACAAAATATTTTGCAATATTATATTGTAAAGTAAACCATTTTGACAGCCTTTCATGCTTCTCATGGAGCTTCAACATTAACCAGAATGTCATATTATATCATATCATATACTGTATATCCTACAGGTATGTTCACCAGTCGCTAGAACATTGTTTTCACGGTATTCACACTCCAATGCGCCAGTCTGCTCATCCGTACATGCCGGCCGTTCTCTGTTTGCTCCAAATTACAGTTTTGCTTTTTTTAAATGCACACTCTTAAAAAGGATGCAGCAGATTCACCTGATGTCTACCTTAGGACAGCAGGTTATCAGCGTGCTGCGTTCAGACACCAGATGTTGTCGTGAACTAGATGCACGGGTGAGTTTGAAGTGACACATCCCGTTTAAGTGCGTGCCTTTTTCATGAAAAATACAGAAAAGGTGCGTGAACTGTCAGAGACAGAGACAATACAGGTGTCACAAGAGCTCAGTCACAAGTTAAATAATCTCCTTTGATACCTGATAGGCTAAACATTTGAGCTAGCAAATCCACCTGACAAGTTCCAAAAAAAAAAAGAAAATGAAAGAAATTTCACAGCAAATGAAAGAGTGAAAACTGTAAATAGTCTCATCTCACACAAGGCCATTTTGCCCTCCTACCCATAATGCAGCAGGGCCGATTGAGGTCAAGCTCTCACCTCTGACCTCAACACATCTACTCTCAATTCAAGCCATTATTTACAAAATACAACAAAAATATCTACACGCGGAAAGCTGACACATGGCAACTTAAAAACTTGATGCAAGTTATGGTAAACCTAAGATGAGTTAATGCTCTCTGGGAAAAAAGTCTGGTATCTCCTGTTGAGAGTAGGAGTAGACTGGTGGACACACATCAGAATTCTAGACTGTGATCGATGGAATTTGAAAGCGATAGTATACATCACACACGCGTAACACAGTAGCATGCATGTGCTGCACACACACACGCACGCACACACACACGCACACATACATACGTGCACCCAAACACCCGCACACAAGCGTCATTCATTTACGGTAATATAAAACTCACTGAGTGCTGCGCTCAGAACGTGACAACATACTCACATATACGTTTAAATGCATAAACCAAGGTCACCAGTGTGTTTACCATTTGCAGTGAAACAAGCAATTTTTTCATTCACATTAACAAATACACTTGTTTCCACATTCAGTATCATGATGCAAATTTTTTCTGACCCCTTCATTTCTTTTTTTAAGTGCAGTAACAGTAAGTCCCATTCTGGTAATAGTCTGTGCCAGGTGGTGAGTCTGGTTCCTGTTGGCAGTTACCTGGTGAGTAGGTTGGCAGTAGTTTAGTGCTGCTGAGCCGCGATCTCCTCCTCAAGATGGATGCATCAGGAGGAGAAATGAACATATGAAAACATCTCACGAGGCATCCACGATCTGACCTCAGGCTTCCTACACATTTTAATATCCCACACATTTCCTCAGTGCTGGATGGTGTGATGTGGAGATCTGTTTGTGTAAAACACGGGCTGATGATAACTGATGATGGGTATATGATTGTCAACAAGGCCATAACAATCTGTAGCTGAAGAATTACTCCTCACAACTCATGTCAGTGTACAACTGTGAAAAACGTCGTTTTTTTGCAATCCCTTTTTAAAAACCATTTTCCGCCCTGTTGGAAACTATTTTAAAGACTCGAGGAGGCTATGTGACGTTTATAAGTCCCACATCGATATTTCACAATATCCAATGACCATATAGCTCACAATGAAGGGTCTTAGATTTAATGTGCCCTCATGAACAAATTCTCCAACATCAGCAGATTCCTGTAGCTTATTTTCCGCAAGTGTTTAATGTAGTTTTGAATACTCACATAGCCTTAAAAGTTGTTGTTAAGAGTAAGGTGGGATAGTATTCTGTATGCACTGTGTTTGTGGACTATATGAAATGCACCGAGCCCATGTCTGTCTTGTGTATGAAGAGGGATGTAATTATATGGGTCTAAGTCACTGTTCTCTACAAAGGCACTAGACACCGTGCTGCTCAACATCTACATTTCCAGAAACTGCACTGTGTACTCTCAGTAAACCTCTACATAACATCTATTTCTCTCTCTAGCCTACCAGGATCGCCTAAAACAAAGGAGTGCACTGTGACCATGGTTTGGCGTGGAAGCACTTGACATTGACACTGGATCAATCGCACCTCCACGTGTGTTCAGTCAGTGCTCGGTAACAAGAAGCATAGGCTTGGTGTAAAGGACCAGACTGGGAAAGAAAAAATACAAACAAAAAACGCAAGCAAAGGGCAAGCTTGAGAAAACATGAGGCAAGTGTGGAAGGTTTTGGCTGGTGCGATGAGGAGCGACCGAACGCTGAGTTCAAAGTGTTTCTAGCCAAGTTTCCAATTACTACAAATGGACATCCCTGACCTTTGAATAGAGCTTTCTTCTTACTCTATTACATATGTACAAACAGTTCGTCTGTCTCAAAAAGACAATTCCTAGCTTCTACTCTGAGTCACACGTTTCACAGCAGTGTCCTCAAAGACACTGCTGCCATTTTTTTCTCTCTATGTATCATACGCCACTGAGCACTTTCTGACAGAAAAAAGGAGCGAAAACAATAAGAGTGCGCCATATGCAGTCTCAACACGCAGCTCACCTCTGCAGCAACTGACACAAAGATGGTAAAATGCTTAATAGGATCGTGATTTACTGCATGCAGATGTTTATGGGTGTGGTTCAATGCATATTTGCCTACCTGCGGGTTACGTACTGTACTTTGATAAAATATATATTTGGATACATCATGTTTAGTATGTTTGCAAAGGAGATCGAATGGAACTTACACACACACACACACACACACACACACACTTGGCCACACTTCAGCTCAGTCTGAGTGGTAAAAACTCTTTCTCTGGTACATTCCGTCTGCTTTTCTATATTGCTTCCTCTCTCCTTCCCTCTTCTCAGAGTGCTCACATCCCTTGTTTCACACCTCCTTTCAATGCTCACAGGGGACGTGGTGTCGGTCTTTGCCATGTTGAGTGTGTGTCGATCGGAGCTGGCGGTTGTGGAGATGAGGGTGGGTCAGCAGTCTTGGTGACAGGCAGCCATGGCGGGTGGTGACAGCCACCACGGTAGAAGTGGGTGTCCACGACAACTGTCACCTTAGCAACTGTCACCACAAAGACGGTCCCCATGGTCACATTTGCCAGGGTGACAAGGAGTGGCCGTAGCAACCGTCGCAGCCGGGCCTTCGTTAGACAAACGAGTTCATGGCGTTGACAGGCGACGGGGCCTCCGAACTCTCGTTGCCTTCGTGCGTGTCTTTCTCTTTCTTGCCGCTGTACTGGCCGATGAAGGAGCCGTCCTCATTGAACTGTCCATCCCCGCCCTCCCCGTAGTCCACCAGGCTGTCATCGCTCTCGTCACGGCGCACCGTCCCATTGGACGGCGTCCGGCTGCCCTTCAGCGGCTTGTGGTCCTCTGTGTCACTGTAAAGGGCAGGAAAAGGTTGGAGGAAAGGTTATTGAGGAAATAATTCATGCAGTCTGATGAACTTTGTCTGCAGTGGTCAGAAACCCTAGTGTGCACGCAGAGGACAGGCTATTATCCAAGCATTAGCATCTTACATGAGTAATCTGGCTTTTCCACTGGACAAATGCCACATATACAATACACAATGACAGAATATATTGCTGTTGTGTTTCGTACAGTTTGGTTTGGGCTCAAGGTGTACAACAAATGTGGCACCAGTGCCACGGGCAGCAACATTAAGTTGACATATGCATATGTGAAATGCCTGAAATGCTATGCTTCATGGTAGTTGTACAGTGGAGCGGCTCAGCTACACCTATAGTATTACCTGTAGTGTTAGTGCTGTTTTAAGCCCGGGTGCTGTTCAGATTTAGGGTTAGTGACCACCGCTAAAGAGGATTTTGCAAATGCGTGCTGTTCAGTCTCTTGCAATACTTTACCTTTTCTATTTGCTGAAATGAAATCAACCAATATGCTTCCAGTTTACATGCAGTAATCAAAAATGCACTCTTTTTTTCCCCCAAAAGACAAAAGCATGTTACCATTTACCTGCTGTCAGTATGTTCATTTGGTCACCCGACACTATGCAAGCTCTACAGTCTAATTCTAATATGTTTCAACTCTGTTTTCAAGCTCAATGCATTTAAAAAATTAAATGAAGGATGCTAGAGAAGTAGAAGCAGTCATGTTTCATGTTAAACTTGAGTGTTAATGTTGTAACTGTGGTTATGGTGTTGATATGTCAGTGAGTGTGGTGACATAGTAACACCAGATCACATGATGTGCTCTCTGCTTGCGTTTAGTTTCATTTATGTCAGACACATAGCTTGAGATGTTTTATAGGTTGCGTGAATTGCATGCTGGGTTTTTTTTTTTTACCACATCTCATCTTACCTCTCCATAGACCTAAACCCACCAAAAAACAAAGATAAAGAATGGAAGGAGCCACAATGAGTGTCTATTCTTTTACGCACTTCTGTTTAGCCACAGACAAGACAGAGCATGTGTATGGAAACATTTAAAAGCACAAAGAAGAGTAAGCTTAAAACACATTCACATAACACATTCATTCATTCATAGCAGCTTTTGGGCATCCAAAATCCTGAGGAGCATTACCTCAGAAAATCCTCAATTTTCCTAGAAAAATGTGAAAATGTGATGAAAAACTGAAACCATGTCACCTTAATGGAATTTGGTTTGTTTGGAGAACAGTTAGCATACATAATTGCTTAGCCAGACATACATGTGAAAATGCACACGTATTTTGCATTGGACATTGTGTGCAGGTGAGTTGCGTGTTATGGGAATCAACACATAAGAGTAGTGCTTATTTTGCCTTGCCTCTATGGAGTGTTTGGTAATGGAGTCTGGTGGGGAGAGTGTCTCTGCAGCCTGGTAAAATGTTCTACATACAAACAGTCGAGTCAGGAAACAATGATTGAAAACAATAACTACTGGCTGGTAATCATACACACTACTGGTCGATGTGGCCCTAACTTTACTCACCTGTACTCTCCAAACGTCCCATCATCCTCCTTCATGGGCTGGATCTCTGGGTCTTGGTGAGCATCTTCTTTCTCTTTCACTGTAGATTACGCAAAAGTTTTTATTTTTCCATCCATGTCAACAAGCGTGAAATTAAAGTGTGTATACTGATAGCGTGCGCATTACCTGGATACTTGCCACCTTTGTTTCTCTTGATGAAGCACACTATGAGAAGGACCAAGATGAGGAGAGCGATGGCACACATCAATCCAATAAACCACCCCTGGGTGGCGATGTCCACCTGCCGGCTGGGTACAGCTGGACCCGCACACGGAAGGAAGCAGGGAGAGAAAGATGGAGACAAACAGTAAGCATAACTATCCAATTCTCAATCCAGGCTACTGAATGGAATCTTCATGCTGAGCAACACTGAGATGAACAGAGGCTTTAAACACAGAAATAAACATTTTAAATGGGTTAATAGGCAATGATGGTTTAGACGCTGTAAACACGGCGAAAAGGAAGACGACCAAAAGCCACAACAGTAAAATAATGGACCTCTTAGTAATGATTTTAAGTGGCATGCATCAGACCAACAAGATGGCAACATGGCAACATACACTACCTAGAAAAATAACTACCGTGAACGTAGCACTGTATGTCTGATAATGACACGTAACAGAAAAGGTGGATGGGGAAAACGAGACAGGCAAAAAAGAAAAAAAACAAACACAAAGGCCATCTGTCCTGAGGCATGCTGCCTCACCTGGCACCAACACCAACACTTCGTCTGTGCTGTGGACCATCGGGTCAGCCGGGTCTCTAGCTACCACGCGCACCCTATAGGACGTCCCTGGCTTCAAACCTTTTATCATATGCCAGTGTGACCCATTTACCAACTCCTTTTTCCAGTCCTCTTTACCTAGAATCGGTGTAGTGGATGAAGAGGAATTAGAATCAGGGAGCCCTCTGGGGGAAAATAATTATTTGAATGATGGTATTTAAACATTAGCTTTGATGGTTAAATGATTACAGATCAGATCAATTAAATTACAGACAGCCAATCAATGCATGCGCTCGTGTTCTGAGATGCAAATACAAAGTGAGGCCTTACTGTTTTCTACAATATATTCAACATATACATTCTTATGGTGTCCAAAGTAATCCCAACTGATCACTGCCCCGTCCTCCGATAGGGACGTGTTAACTTTGCCAAATGCAGGGCCAACAGGTGGCGCTGAGCACAGAAGAGAGAAGAATAAATCCAGCTTTCATTCCAAAATGTACCAATTTTACAAAGTCACCTGAATTACCCAACTCATTCAAATACCGTAATATGAAAAAAAACCTTTCAAATACTGCTAGAGAGCTAAAGTGCAGGAGTGAGTAGAAATAACATTTTAAAGAAATAATCATACAATATACCAGTGTTTAGGATAAAGCTGGTGCCTACAAAGCTACTATAATTCAGTTTATTACATTTTGGCTTTTGTTATATATCAAAATAACTTTCACTTATATAGTTGCAAAAAATGGCCATCTCAGTGAGGACTCATAATATTAAAATATGTTAAAATACTGATTAAAGCCAGAGGTAAATCATAGGAGCATGTAATATTATTACCTTATTGACCAAATGTTATTTTCCCATTTATGAAACTAATAGTTTAAAGACTTTGTTTTGCTGAGATGGACCTTTTTTTTTTGCAGGGCAGAAAATATCTGTAGATATTAGGGGAGGTAAGAGGGGGACACAGGGAGTGCTTGTACCCTTGTGAAACGAGGGATGCGGAGACTGAGTGATGGGGGAGGTTGGGTGAGGGGGTTCTGTGGGGCCTGAAAGAATACGGAAAAGAGTGAGACAACACACATATGCACCACAATAGACAACATACAGTAAAGACTGCAGAGCCACTGTTTTACAGAGAAAGTTGCTACTGACATGCTCAGTTAAAACCATAGGCTGTATATAAAACATAATTTGGCCCACATCCCATGCGTTAATATAGAGGGGGCAGGGTTTATGACCAATACTGCAGCCAGCCACCAGGGGGCAATTGAGATGTTTTGGCTTCACTTCTGGGTAAGCTGTTGTCTCCATCTTTATATACAGTCTGTGGTTAAAACATGTTGCAACACCTCTCACCCCTGAGATTTAGAGTTAAGTTGAGCACCCGGTTCAGCATTGCGTTTTGCAGCATGCATTTTATTTCAATCAAATTCTAGTTATTTATATACGCAGTCCATCAGTTTACAGGTATATAAAATGTGTTAGTACTGGACTGAAACAAGCATTCACAAGCATCATGCGTGAGGCTTCTGATGAAAACATGTTCATTTGAAGAAGGCAAGAACAAGTGACTGCAAGCCCAGCTCATTTTAAAAATTCAGTATTTTAAAAACTATGTTGCAATAAGCACAACCTATTCTAACAGAAGAGGACACAAGCATGGTTGCTTGCAGATGCCATGGAAGTCTGTCACGCTTACTCACACAAGGAGTTTTAAGGCATGCTAACTTAGTAACATGCATGGATAATTAAACTAAACATAATGTCTATGCTAAGCTCTTTTCCTGTTTCCAATATCTGATGGTATGAAAAACATGCAGGTGCTTCCAGTGGCAAACTTGGGTTACCTTTGCCCGTCTCTACAGTGGGCTGAATATGAGCTTTAGAGAGAAGAAAACAAGAGAAAGAGATAGAGGGGGTATAAGGTGTGGAATGCAGTAGGATCTCATGGTTGTACTTTTAAGCTCACAGGAATCCCTAATATTTGTCAGGGCACTGCGATTCTGACCCTCGCACTCCTCATTTTGTTTCCTTAAATGCCACTGATATAGGATTTTGACCTTTTCCTCCTATTGTGCTTGTAATTTGCTACAGATGAAGCTAAATGGCTTAAGCGTAAATAACTCACTTGTGTCCATGGCTGTGAAGGCCTCCTCTGTGATGATGGGGCCAGAGCCCTTGATTGTCTTTGCACTTAAGTAAAACTTGTAGAGCATGCTGGAGTTCAGGTTGCCGAGGGTGGTGGTGGTCTCGTTGACTGGGAAGGTCAAGACCTTGACTGTTCCCAGTTCATTGGTGTTGTTGACTGCAGAGACAGAGAGAAAAAGGTTGAAGTTAGAATGCACAACATGGTTTGTCCTCTGCAGAAATACTTCAAAATGCTGTGTAGAACACAAAGGGCTGTGTGCCAGGTAGCCGGTAAGCCTACCTGGTTGGTATTTCAGTGTGTATCCAGCGAGGCGTCCATTGTTGTTCAATGGTGGGCCCCATTCCAGAGTGAGAGAGTCCAAATTAGGGTTTATGACATTTAGAAAAGAAGGAGGTCCTGGGACTGAAAAGAAAACCAGAACCACTGTCAGGGCCGGGACGTTGCACAGGACCCATTCATGAGACTGACAAAAAAGTGGAAGAAGGACCATGCAACAGACTTCCAAGACAAGAAAATGATTAATTTCCTATTTGCATGATGTTCTAGGCCCGCAGAACATCCAGGTCAGCCATACAAACCTCCCTCAGGCGTCTCAAATTTCTTGCTGGGGCTAGGAGGCCCTTCTCCTTTGCTATTAAGGACCCTAATGTAGAGGTTGTAGAGGCTGTAAGGCTGGAGGCCTGGCAGACGTCCCTCGCTGCGATTCCCACTGAATGTCAAAACCTGCTCCTGCTGCTCCGTCTCCCCTTCTGTCTCATGCAGGCCGCGCTCCCGATGGTAGTATACCTACAGGAAACACAGCAGGAGTTAATTCGTACATTACCGTGACGTGCACTATAGTTCTATTTTTTTAACATGGTGAGGCTTACCATACACACATGCACATTGCTTGAGAGAGCCTTACAAACTGTTTCTTAATGTCAACTTCTATGTTATCAGACGAATTCAAGCTGGGCAATAAAGAGCCTCACATTGGGACCAAAATAAAGCACAGGTCACATAAATTCAATTCACAATTTAAAAAACATAATTCTTCAAATCGGCCACTCTTGTACTTCCAATTGAAGGATTTCTGGGAATCTGTTTCATTTACGTGACTTTTGTAATGAAAGAAAATGGTGAAAGTGCCCCTACAAGGCTACAGCCATGGGTCAGACAGCTTGTTTTCATTGCATTTGGAAGCACATGCTGAACCAATATGGTGCAGATATTCAAGATTTATAAAGGTCAGAGCTGTACATTTTAAGTAGGCAACGACTCACATACTGTATGTAAAGCGATACATTTGATACATGCTGCCATCTCACTTTGACTTCAGTCTCCATAGTGCGGCAGCAATGGGGGACTACTGGAGACGAATTTAGGATTAAGCACTGTTTCAGTTTGGTTGATAGATTGTAAAACTGGTTATTTCTGACAGGGGCCAGTTTGTCTGTAGGGATCAATGTTTAAATCTTTCCATAAACTTAGGTCTGAGTAACTGAAGTACACCTGGCTTAAATGGGAATATAGCTTAATGAAACATACACCTGCACACCAAGTCTCACACAACTGGACATGCATGCAAACATTCAGCAAGATGTTGAGGCACTTGCATGTTTCAAGATGTACAGCTGCGTGCTAAATGTGCGAGAAAACTCGGCAAAACCAACTAATGAACTCAAAAGGTGAGCTGCACTTCCAAACAGCACATTCAACACACATCCTTCAGAGCAAATGTCACAGACTGAAGGAAAGCACTGCCTATATACAGTACACGCTGCTAAATGGCTGACTCTTTATTGATTATCTAATGAGGAGTAGACACAAAGATGGCCCATCTCTGAGAAAGCTGTACCTACAACACATAAATGCCAAAATAAACCACTGCTTGTTTAATGTTTTCCCTTAAATGGAATGAATGTGTTCTCTCATATAGGTGGGGTCAAAGGAAAAGCTAGTGCGCTTGCTCTATAGGCTGCACAGTGCAGAAGCTTTGTGCAAGAGCCAGGTCATTTTATATCCTGGAAGTCAAACTTTTTTGGTTTCATGCGGCACTGAGCAGCTTTCATAGGAATGAACGGGGCCCCGTCTCCGACGCTGCATCCAGTTCTCTTTATACATCCATGTCTGCACCTCATTGGGCGATTGATAAAGAGTCAGCGATTTTGTGGAGTGTATAGATTGTGCTTTCTCTCCTTCTGTAAAAACATTGTGGATTGTGGATGTCTGCTGAAATGTGGGGGTTGAATACAAGGCAAAGCTTCCAATACATTAGTTAGTGTTGCTGGCTTTTTTGTTCATATTTAGTGTGTGGGTGCAAAAGCAATAACATACAAGCTCATCGAATGCTTGCATGCGTTTTCAACGCTCCCAATTGAGTTTTGTGACTCAAGCCACTGATTTGACAAGCAGTAGTAGTGGCAGTACCCCTACCAGCAAAAACCACAGACACTGTAGAAATAATCATTTATCAAACAATACCTTGTATCCCTGTAGTTTTCCTCTGACTGAGGTGACAGATATAGGCTCCCAGTGTACTTCTGCGAGTGTGCTGTTGTGAACCATGACCTGCACACTGTCAGGAGCAGACGAAGGCACTGCAGAGCAATGAGAATTTAACACTTAGTTTCAAGTCACTACAGTAATGGAGTACTACATGTGTCTTCCAAAACAAAAAGATCCATAGACAACGACTGTTAGCCTTAAGCAAAACGATCTGCCTAAGCTACTACACACGTTTATGAAAAATATTTAGAGGGTTAAAAAGGATCTGGTTCAATGGTCAAATTCAAACCTTATGACTGAATCCTCACAAAAATATTTTCATATTAACCTTGAATCTAATGACTCCCCGTGATTGTAAAGCGTACTACCGATCCCACTGCGAATCAACACTCGAATCTGCAGCTCTGCCAGCCTTGCTGAATCCCAGCACACCACCGGCTTATTCAGAACATAGAGTGTGTTTCCACTAGGTTTGACCAATGATGATTAAACAAATTCTTTAAAGATTTTTGAACCCTAAAAAGGTATATAACAAATCAGTTTACTCACAGTCTTCTCCAGAGTATCCAATCATTACTTGAGGCTCTGGGGCACTGCCGTAATCATTCAGAGCTTGAACCATGATCTCGTAGGGCACGTAGGTTTGAGTTCCAGACACGACAAACTGAGAAACGTTGGTCACAGTCTTTGAGAACCATTCCTCAACGACGTCCTTCTGTCGCCACTGCACTTTGTACTCCAGACCAGGCCCATTAGACTGAAATCCTGTCAGCGGCTGTACAGAGAATTAGTTCTTTGTCAGCTGCTGACAAACGACACACTGAAATATCCTATCTTGACTGTTGTGATGTTTGTTGGAGCTTTACATACACTACATTTAATTAGAGAACACTAGAAATAGGCTCACATTCTGCCCACAATAACTGATTTGCAATCAAACAAAGGGATAGCTTACTGTCCAGGAGATAACTAAGTTGCCAGGCTCTGTTCCTACTCCCTGAACATCTAATGGATTTTCATCAGGAGCTAGAAAAAAAAAAAAAAAAAAATGATGGTTCAAGAAATTAAATTTTTTTAATATTTCTCATTTTGCAGTACTTTCTTTTTTTGGGAGGAGTGACTATGTTCATCACCTGCAGGGTTGGTCCTGTACTGGCTTGAGGACTGGCTCGGCTGGCTGTAGCCAACATGATTCATAGCCAGGACTCTGAAGGAGTAGTAGACATATGGAGAAAGGTTTAACCGTGCTGTGGTGCCAGTACCAGGAACCTCTGCCAGGTTGATCCAAACCCCCGGCTGGTGGAGCAGATCCTCGTATTGGATCAGAAACACTAGAAAGATTCAGAGTTCAGTCATTTGTTGAGGAGTCTCACAGAAATGCAATAAAAAGACAAACTTTTCTTACTGATGATTTTTATAGGTTAAGTCGAGGTATTCTGTGTATATTTAGACATCGTGGCTCATTACTCATACCAATTAAGTTACTGTCTTGGCGATTCCCACAAAACCACAGTTGCTGCATCCAAACACCTAAACCGTATCTCAACTTTCTGCACAACAGAGGATTCTGGTTTGTCAAACTTTTAAATGTGGAAATTCAGTTTTTGTGACTATAGTGTCTACTCTCAAGTTCGGCAGGGGAAAAGTGTAGCGTAGACTGATTAAACTTGCTGCCAAACAAACTAAGCAGCAACTTTAAAATATTTCATACTCTGTGTGGGACTGTTGTGTTCATCTCCAGGGATCCAGGTGAGTTGAACGCTCCTCTCTGTCTGGTCGGTCAGCTCCAGGTCAGTCGGAGGGTCAGGTTTCTCTACAAACACAATTAGGATCAGGCAGGTTAAGTGGAAACACTTGTGTGGGTGAACCATGGGTGTGCAGAGGCTGTGGTTTTTCAAATGTTAGGTATTTCACAATGAAATAAAACTCTTTAAATTGTAAAATGCATACCCTATGTTAAATTAGATGGATATCAAATGGTACAATATGAAATAAAGAAAGCTATAAGAGCAATCAACATATAATAAACATTAAGGTGGAATGGAAGCTACACGTTTTACAAACAGAACCAACGGTTGGGTGAAGACGATGAAAGCTACAAAATCCTTATCTATGGATGTTGTTTACCGTAGACAATAGCTGGAGTAGGAGTAGCCTCTGAGACAGTGAGAAGCAAGAGTAAAGTACAAGAAGAGATTAAATGTTAGTAACAGATATTGGAAACAGCAGAAAAGCAGGAAGAATAGTGGTTATGGGACACTAAATTAAATTAGAACTGATAACCACTGTTGCAGAGATTTGACAGTTGTTAAAAAGAAAAGGTTTCGGTGCACACATATTTTTAAATATTAATAAACAGATAAATCGTAAGCCAGACAGAAAAGTAAAGGACACATTTTTCCATTTGGGCATGTGTTAAGTTTAAACCATTAACAATATTGCTCAGCAGAGTGAGATAATTTACCATGTTTGACTGCAAATTTAATTTCTTTAAGAATACATGTATACAGAATTCACATTATGCGATTTCAACTCTTACAATCCCCAAACCTCTGGCAACCTGAAGAGTGCAAAATACCCTCGGATGCACGTTCAACTGTGAACATACCTACGACAGTCAGCATGGCACTGGCTGAGTCCTGGTCCAGGGTGGTGTTCATGATGCAGGTGTAGGTGCCCTCATCTCCATCTGTCACGTCTTTGATGGTCAGGCTGTCCGTGTCCACGTCGAACCTGATAACAGAGTAGCACAGAGCGATGATGCATTTTTCCTTTCACAAAGTTCTATCAACTGTGTTTCCATGGTGTATGTAACGAGTGTCAAAATGAAACGATAAAAGAAGTTAATCTCTTATGAGTCCCAAGGTCTTTGTACCTCTCATCATCAGGCAACTCTCCATTGTCTTTGAGCCAGGTCATGGTGGGAATGAGGGATGGATCGTGTTTGACTTTACACTCGAACACAGCGCTCATTCCTCTCTGCACCACCTTGTACTCTGGCTGCTTCAGGATACGGGTGGGCTCTGGAAGATGGAGAAAATAAACAATTTATATGAATAAATAAAACAGCTTCATAGACGCATGATCTAATGACTATAGAGTCCAAAAATATCACCTCCTTATGAGCTTTAATAGTTTTTTTAACAGGCTAAGAGTTGAATCCCCAATCTCACGATTGTGAGCTGTGACTAGTCCATATCTGACCTTTAACCTCCAGGTAGACATGGTTCTCTTTGATCCCCAGGTTGTTGGTGGCAATGCAGGTGTACTTTCCACTGTTTAGTGGCTGGGCCACATGGATCTCTAATGTACCATTCTCATGGATCACATAAGGGTCACTATTCTTTACGCTGGTCTGACTGTCTTTGAACCTACATGGAAACAGCAAAGAACATGGGTTTAGTAATTAATGGTGCTGTGCAGCACAATTGGTGGGAAAACGGCTACACTAACAAGACTTTGATTGACACTGGCGTTGCCTATGCAAAAATGTTTATACATATGAAGAAAAATGCGCATTTAATTTTCACTTTTCAGAAGAATGTTTATGTTTTGTACATTCTCACTGAAATTTGATCTGAATGTTTCATTTCAAATTACAGTGTTTTAATTGAACTTTTAATTCGAAAAACCTGATCTGAATCTTACCACGTGATGGTTGGTATTGGTGAACCAAAGGAGGCACAGTGAAGTAATGCAGGGCTGTTGGTGATGACCTGGTAGACTCGGTTGGGTGGCGTGAGAACCCTTGGTGCTTCAGCTATGGAAAGATGTATAACATTATCTAAATCGACACTGTAGCTCCCCCCTCACACACACTGGCCTGTATATACAAAAATTTAAGATCAACTTTTACATACATTTCCAGATAAAAAGATTGAATTTAAGTTTAACAGTTTAACTCACCAAGAACGTTGACAAAAGCGTTTGCCATCAGGTAACCAAATTCATTGGATGCGTTACACTGGTAGACAGCACTGGACCCTGATTGCACATGGCTAAGAATCACAGTGTCATTATCCACCTCCCGACTGTGGTCCTCGGGTGTGTCTATTACAAGACGAGAGACCGGTTGTTTTTGATTTTCCAGCGATAAAAAGGTCTTTTTTTACCATTAGAGTTTTGTGTATGCAGAAACCAGAACATAACAATTCTGCTGAATTACATGGAACTATATAGAATACTATGCAGTGGGGGAAAAACACTACTGGAATTGGGAGTTGAATTCCCACTACAATGCCTCTCTGTTGCTTTTAGTGACTTTGAATGTTAATGTGCGCAAATGTAGTATATTCTATTTTTGAAAGCATGGTCTCATTTTACTCACTCTCTAGGGGGACACCATTGACAAACCAGCTAATCTTGGGTTTGGGTTCTCCATTGACTCGACAAATCAGCATGCCAGTCTCATTCGGGGCGAGGATCAGGTTTCTGGGAGGGCTGACCCAGAAAGGAGCCGCTGTGGATGACAAAGACACATAAAGGAGACAGAAGAAGATTTTTTGAGAGTGGCAAAAAAAAAAAAAACTTTCCAGAGTATTTTGCTGCATACTTTTTGGCCAGCTTTGTTGAATAAAAAAAATAATACCCAATTCTGATGTAATGATAAAAGGAAATGACTCCACAGTGCACCACTACAGTGAAACAAGACATATCTGGGTTAAACTACCTACCGTTGACTGTGACCTTGATGATGTGGTGTGCAGTGCCCAGGTTGTTTGTGGCTGTACAGCGGTAGTCCCCAGCATCAGCTTCATTTACATCAGACACCTTGAGTGTCTTCTTGAAGTTATGATAGGACATCCTGCTGCTCGGCAGCTCTCCTCCATCCTTCTGCCACGAGATCTCTGGAGTGGGCCTGTCACAGAAGCAATTACAACAAGATTATTTTGTTTAATTTAGCCTGACAGTTTCCAATAAAGCACATTGTTGTTTTAAAACATTTTTCGTCCATGTGCATTATAGATACAAGTTGCAGCAGATGCCTACTTACAAGCCTTCTGCAATGCATTCCAGCTCCAGAGTCTCTCCTCTTAGAACCATTTTGGTGCTGGTGATGCCCAGTGGCGTCATGAAACCGGGTCGACGTTCCCCCTCTGGCCTGTCTGAACACACACCACCAAATCAGAACCGGACCGCAACATCAGACTTAGGCTCCTCTTGCAACAGCGTGACCCCCAGAGGAGTTGGGTGAAACCATGAGCTCAGAGGGCCATTCATATGCTCATGAAGGAAGTGGGTGGTAGAAACATACACTGTCAAGTGAAAAGTCATGACGTCATTTGTCAAAGTGGATAGAAGGGACAGTAAATGAGTGAGTGATGACCCAACACTAAAAGATGTTTTTTTCTCTTAATGCCTCGTCACATATGAGCAGCATCTCCGAATCAGAGAGCAAGAGCACTCGTCTCTTCTTGAGAAGAGCAGCCGTTGGTTTGTTGCTATGGCAACATGAGGGTTCTTGGCGGAAAGCAACCCCCCCCCCCAAGCCACACACACATCCTTCAGAAGATCTTAATGGAAGGATATAGATTTCTTTAACATTCCTTTGCCGAAAAGGTCATCTAATATAGATAACGAGAAAAGCTGTGTTAAAAAAAGAATGTGCTATATCGTGCTTCATATGTGGCCATCTTGGATATTCATTGCTTGATCATGCAGATCACAACTTCATAACGTCATAACGTATGTGTACTTATGATTTCAGGAGAGATGACATTTAATATTATGCAAGCATTAAAGGTTACTCAGACCATCTTGGGCTTTAATATGTTATCTGGATACAGAGGCGTGGATATCGTTATGTAATAAGAATTGTATCATGCATTATTGACCAAAATCACAGGTTTGTCTCACTCTCTATCCTTAGACCCTCAATTAGCAGGAGACACTCCACAAAAACCTAACATGATAGAAGTGAGAGAAACTTGAGGAAGAGTTTGTTAATATAGTCACAGAGGAGGGGGCTGAGGCTGAAGTTAAAGGTGGGTGTGTATGTTGGGTGTGGTTAGGCCAGGGAGTAAAAACAGGGCAGGGTTCACACTGTGGGAGCTGAATGGAAAAAAACCAGCAGCACTCACCATTATAGAAATCAGTGACATTGTAAAAAGCAGCCACAGTCTCATTCATTGTTTCCACTGTAATATAACAGAAAATCATAAGCATGCAAAACTAGGAAGGAAAACAGGAAATGCTTTACTTTACAATGTTTTTTTCCCAGTGTATTAATCAATGTCTTAGCTTGTGAAAATACAGAATAATATTGTGTTTCTGCAAAAACTTTGACACATCATGAGTATAGCACTACAGTTACATTAATGTGACACTGAGATATGGCCATTGGAAAATCAAATATTGCTAGAAACCCTTTATAAAGCTCAGGAAAGGTAGAATATAGGAAGGACAGCACAAAAATCATTTAAGGCTAAGACAGCTTCGCATGAGCAACACATGGATTTGAAACAGGAGTAACGCAATATCCCACTGATCCCAAAATGTGGGGGGGAAATCTAGAAATGTGAAATAAAAGTGACAGTAAAAATGGAAAATCTTTAAGGTTTAAAAAAAATTCATAAATAAGACAAACTATGCTACACGTCAGATATTAAAATTAGTAGAAATTATTTGAAAATGAATATATGCCACAAAAACAGAAAAAAATCTTATTTTTAAAAGGTTTTGTGCGAGAAAAAGGCTCCATCTGGAAATTAAAACAAATTCTTAGCGGGTAAGATTTAATTCTGGATTAATTCCTGGAAGACTGTCGAACGGAGCTGCATTCAGTATCTTGACTTACTGTTCAGCACGGTGACTGAGATAGGCTGTTTCTGTTGGATGGTTTGTGTGTGAGGGAAGCGAGCATAGCAGATGTAGTCCGGCCGGCTGTCTTCTGGGAGAACATTTGAAAAGTACAAGTCTCCATTCAGAGCCTGGGACACCCGTTTATCCAGCGGTAGCCTCTGGAAGTCTGAAGGACAGGGAGAGAAAGAACATGAAAACAAAGAAAACATTGTCAACGTAAATAGATTGTTTGATTTAGATTTTCAAGAAACAGGATCCTTTGTTTTAAGGCCTAGCTTCCATCAATTTCCTCAAGAAATACCTCCTTATTTAATATCATAACCATCTTCATCCACTGTCATATTCATAAGGTAGCAAAAAAAGATGTGCACAGAGGTTCACCGGTAACTTATAGTGACTGAATGCTGAATAAATATTTACAGCATGCAGTCCTTTGTTTGTCTGGCTTTGTTCTATTGAATGTGATAATCTTATATCCTTGTGCCATGTGTGCAGTTATATATGCATGGAAATGACTCACTGTTATCCATCCAGAAGATGACAGGAGGGGGTAGCCCTGCAGGGGGTCTGCACTGCAGCACCAAGGAGACCCCCATCTGCACCACGATGGCCTCATGTCTCTCCTTCGACCACAAGGGGGACCCTGCGAGTCACATAAACATCAAACAAAGGTACTGCAGGCTTCCCATAGCTTCACAACAGTGTGGATCACATCCATTCATATTCCTGAAAGTGATGAGATGGAGCATTTTGTGATGAGATAGAGCAATCAATATTTTAAATTCCGAAATGAAACAAGCAACTTGTACTTGTCTACTCCATGCTTTTTGAAGTGTAAAGAATAACATTTTGTAGTTGAATCTATTTTAATTTACGGAAACCAGTGATGAACCAATGATGGAAATGAATAAAATCAGAGGTCTTACTGGACTGTCTGATGACAATGTTGTTGGATACAGCGGTGCCATGCTCATTGTGTGCCGTGCACTGGTATGTTCCTTCATAAGCCTCAGCCTTTTCCCCGCTGATGTCAATGACTAGAGTTCCTGAACCGGGCTTTAACAGGACTTTGGAGTCTTTCTCCACATCAAAGTGGGTCCCATTTCTTGTCCATGAAAAGCTAGGATCAACAAGAACAGTAATTACAGGCCAGAAGCCATGAGGAAGCACAAAAGAAAGGAAATGACACAGTATAGCCTGGTTGTTCAAATCATCAAGCTGCATTGTGTTCTGTTCATGCAGACTGATTCGAATCTCTGATTTCGTAGCAGGGAGTTTGGCAGATTCCAACTCATTTGATTCAGAGGCAGGTGGCAAATCTAAACGGTGTAATTCACACTGCCAGGTGTGTTTCCCAAGTGGTCGCCATGACAACAGTTGCTATGGTAATTCATATTTCCACACTGCTCCAGGTTAAGTTGCCCTCAGAAACAGATCTATAATTTCGCACAGAGGGCCATAAAGCTGAATGAAAATCAGTTTGCTTTTGATCTCTAAAACTCTCAGGTTGTATCTTTAGCACATCATGATTTCACGAGCATTAGTCCCTCAATTACACTGTAGTGTGTAACTGGGATGCAGACTTCATGTCTGCTGCGCATGTTCTGATAAACAAGCATCAATGGGATGGAAGGAGTGATTGTCTCACCTGGGGTGAGGCTTCCCCTTGGCCTCACAGTGGATGACAATGTTCTCCCGAGGATCAAAGATGTAATCCTTTGGGGACTGTAGCGTTATAGTTGGGGGTTGGGGCACTGGAGAAACAGAATAGAAGCATAGTTCAGACACATACAGTGAAATGTAAACATAGCACAAGGGGGACTTATAGAATCAAGGATATGCAAACAACATGCAGCAAGCGTTCTGTCAAACTTGACAGTCAAGTGTAACAGCATCTGGAAGTGCAAACAGCAGCTATCTGACCTGGTATCGTCTCACCATTCCATGAACTGACATAAAGCAAGCGCCACTTCAAAACAAGCAAGTCACTTCACACAGCAACAGCATTGAGATAACTGCATGCACAGCTAATATCGCTAGACTCCACACAAGAGCAAGCTAAAATAAGTTTCAAAAAGCAAAAATTCCACTAGAAGTCACAGCAGTGTTTGTGGCAACTTACATCCTTCCAGAACTTTAGCTTTTTGTCCACCGTGACACGCCATACCACAGTAATAGAATATTGAAGAAAGGTGTTAGTCTTTACAAGAAGTAAACCACGGTGCAGGTGAAATAGTTGCACGTTCAAGTACTTTTAAGCATCTTATTGAACCTGCCTATGATTTCCTTTTTTTAGGAACACTTTTATGGCTGGCTTCATCAGGCAGGTGCAACCAATGCAAGAAAAGTAGTTGAAGACATCACTTCACACAGGGTGTGTGAAACATAGGTAGACAGAGTCAGAAACTGAATTGCATTTCATAACTGAAAACTGCAAACTTGATTACATGCTGAAACACACAAAAGCTGGAAACACAAGAAAACTGGTAAACCGCTGCTCAATCTGCAGCTACTCTAAAGTCCCTTTAGTGGCCCCAAACAGGCTGTAATGTTCTTCATTATGCGCCACAATATTAAAGTGTTGAATAGATTTTCCATTACAATTTACAGTAGAGCATGACGTGTTGATGCAAGCAGAAAAGTTGGTAAAAAAAGGTTTCTAAATGTACTATTTTGGTAATCATAGTAAACATGATATTGATAAGTACAATACTTACGATCGAGAGGCACTTCCAGCGCTGAAGTCACGTGACTCAAGAGTATCAATAGCACAGCTCCGAAGCCTGGTACCCACTTCCTGTTCCTGTCCATGGTTGGGTGTGACACGATGAAAACCTTTTGTCCAGATTCCGCGACACAATCAGGGTGAGTGACGAAGTCTGCGTCCACACTGCAGAGAGGTACAAAGAAGGAAGAAGAACTACCTGGGTCACTAAAATGGGTCGCAACACATTTCACAATATTAAAATATGTGCATGTGCATCATGACGGGATATGCTCAAACACAAATCTTCATACAGACATTCTCAAAGTGTGCAATGTATATAAGTTCATATGTTAGTCCATAAAAATGAAAGATATGGGCACACAGAATATTAAGTCTGACCCGTAATGGAAAGTTTACTCTGTTGCATTGTTTTAATAAGTTAATTGACATTCTGAAAGCTCAACATCCAAACTAGGGTGTGAGTCATGGATCACATGTTGCTCGTCTGTTGGATAGCCTGTCATCCTGCCAACGTAACGACTATGGCAGGGTGAAGAGTCGAAACAACCTTGATTCCAGTTATCGGAACTTAAACAACTTTAGCATCCTGCACTTCTCTGGTGCTCGAAGATTCCACGAAGAAACACAGTAGCTTAAAATAAGCATTAGTGTAGAATGCAGCTCCGTTCGTTAATAGGATTTCCAAGTGTGGGAGCTGTCAAGATCCATGGGATGCATCCCGTATTCATACAAGACACGGTCTCATATGTTTAGGCAGTCTTTGTGGAGTTATTTGCTGCTAGCTGTGTTCACTTTACATTGTTCTCAAGACAAGATATTCACCGATTACTAGAACATCCCATGTGCACCTCTGAGATGCCCTGTCTAACACGTGTTTGCCTGTAAACATATGGCATGTGAGTGCGCTTGGCTGGAACAAGCACAGCTCTGCTGTGGATATAGCTGCACAGTGCATGCACAAACACACCACATTAGTGGTAGCATCCTCGTCAGTGTGTCATATGGATAGAGTTACACATGAGTGCAGACCCACCAGTGCTAGAGTCTGTTACAAAGAGACAGATTGATACGTACCGCCGTCACAAACACACAGAACCATATTTGCATTAATGGGTGTGTGTATCGGGAGCAGGGAATTGTGTGTGTTTGTTTTTCCCCAGCAGTGTGTGAGCCTGTGTCACAAATTGGTATTATATCACTGCAGCAATGGCATCAAGATATTCCTGTGCGTATAATGTTTTTGATTAATGTCTCGGCCTTCTACACAATATACAATTTAGCTCATCTAATCCAGCAAGGTGAACTCAGTATCTAATAAAACGTTCAATCTTAAAAGATTTTTGCTCCATTGTACAAGACAAAATTCTTCAACCAACGAGCACGTGTTTTAACAAAGACAAAAATGTATTTCTCCGTGCTAGACTAAATGGTTTGTTGAAATTCTTTTTTTTTTTTTTTCAACTGCTGGTTGGATCAAAGTAGCCAAAGGGTCACAATAATGCTGCTGTCAGGTAAATGGCTCAGTCCATTCTGACATCTTCATTTTTTATGGCAAGCACTTGCATCTTTGCACATACATTGTAGACACACAGACTCATGTGGATACACAGGCACAAATACACAGGGGGGTTACAAGTCAGCGGCATCTGAAGGTGAAACTATCAAGCTCACTGACAGATTCACGCCTGTTACATCTCTACTCTGCTGGAGACGAAGCATGTCTGATGACATAGGGAGAGTATGATAATGAACACACACATACACACACAGAAAGTTGTGTGTCAGATTTTATCCAGCTGAGCTAGGCAGAGTGTGAGCTAATACAACCTCAGGACACAGATAATTATGCCGACACGCCATATTGCATATTACTCTCACTGGTTAATGGAGAGAGACAACAGAGAGGGAAAGAGATCAACACAATGAGTGCATTAAATGCGGACCATGAATGCTAAATCTACGAGACTCATTGAATAATGGCAATGTGACATGCAAATTTAATAGCCCATATTCAGATTTATTAGAGTTGCAGTTTACATGCTGCTGCAGGAGAAATGGTCAGTGGTCATATTAAGCCGTGCTGGACATCAGGCCATTTTCTCCCAGAGAGAGAGACTGTGACATTTTGTGATAAACATGTCTGTTAGCTTGTCTCAAGTCACACAGCCACAACCTAGTTAACAATTGAGCTACGTGGCTTGTGATTTAATTAATTCAAACCAATTATGCGTTTGTTAAAATTAATTCACACTTCATTTCAAAAAGTGACACCCCTGATATGTGATAATAGGATATTATAATATGTAGGGCTTAGCGGTCAAGCTCTACTTTAAAGTAGACGTAGCCTCAAATGGTTCCTATTGAAGAAAGCTGTGTGATTCAAATAATTTGTTAGACGTTTGTTAGATAAGTTAAGTTAGACATTTTGGGGAATGTAGCTATTGGTTTCTGTACGGATAAAGCAAACAAGATATAATGTGTTAATTAGTCAGCTTTAGGGGTGGCATTGGAGAGAGCCAGGCTATCTGTTTCCTGCCTTTATGTTAAGCTAAGCTAACTGGCTGCAGCTTTATATGTAAGAGACAGATATGAGAGCAGTATCAATCTCCTCATGTAACGCTCTATCAGAAGGCGAATAAGCATATTTACAAATATGTCAAACTTTAACAATTAGTTATATATTTAATATGGAAATATAATACAATTCTCCTGTGTGTCTGGGTTGTTATGTCTGACCTGGGTCACATCTCCAGAAAGGCAGAGAGAGATTTACTGGTCTGGGGTAAAAAAGAAATCAAAAAACACACAGATGACTCCCCAGCCATGTGCAAAGAAAACAGACACACGCACACAAACAAACAGGAAATAAGCTGCCATGTGCAAATGTCAACATCTCCATATTTCAGCAGCTAGAATGTGTGTTAACTGGCGTAAATTGCTAAGACATTCACGTCGGACATTCTTCAGAGCCTTTGATTTGCATGATCATGCAAGAAAAAAAAATAAAAGATCTTCTGACCTTTTTATGGTGAAGACGACAAACACGCTTTCATACGTTTTGTAGCACGGTCAAATACGGTGTTGCAGCCTGGTTTGGTGAATCTTTCATAGTTAAAGGCTGTACCACAAGGCTGTACCGTGCTGTGTGGTGGAAGACATTTCTCTAGAGGCAATACTATCCAATAAAAGGCTCTCAGAGAAGCACAATTACACGCAGCCTGGCATTCATCTGCAAGCTAAATGGGCAAAATAGTAATTTCCCTTTGCTCATTTTCTCACAGGCCACAGATGAAAAAACAACGATGATGATGATGATGACTCATAGGAGGATGAGTGGGATGACTTTGGCGAGTGGGCAGGTCATCTCTCATCCTGCCTCTTTCCTCTCTTCTCTGACTCAGAGGTCAAAGCCCAGAGGTCACAGAATCACCCTCCAGCTCTGCCTTTCCATCTTGATCACTCTATCCTTGTCTCCTCCCTTCTTTTCACTTCCTGTCTTCCGTCCTCTATTTCACTATCAATTTGTGTTTCCCCATCCCTCCTCAAACAAAGCCCATGAGCACAGTATAATCTAGTTGTCAAACTGAAGTTGCTAATTTAGCGTCTAATTTGACTCTCCGTGTTACATTTGTATCTTTTGGGCATTTACAGGAGCTGACGCTCCTCTTCTGCAGAGTGCATGAGTGAACAGGAAGGCATTCAGTGTATCTTTTAATGGACAATAATGGCAGATTCTCCACTAGCCCATCTTGTATCTCTCTGCCCACAAAATGTCAGTGCAAACCCTTATATACAGTATGTGCCCATAAAAATGTAATTCAGTGGTGAGGTCACAGCGCAACTACATTTCTGAATGAATCCGTGATACACTTATATCTTGGATGCTTCATTGAATATGGTTGTCTTTTTGTCAGTTCTGCAAAATTATTTGACAGTGGCTCCCTATAAATATCAGACACGATGGACTTGGGTGTAGGAATGCCATGTACCCACATCCTTAATAGAAGTCTCTATTCACTTTCAATTGGAATTATGCCCTTTGTTATCTCATGCACACAGCTGCTCGTTACATTTGAAAGGAAAAAAAAATGCGGCCTGTCTTATCACAGCTTAAAGCCTTGCCAAGAGTTAGGTGAGGAGATTGATGCTACTCTCCTTTTTGTTACCTTTGGACAGAGGCATGCTAGCTGTTTCCCCCTGTTTCCAGTCTTTATGATAAGCTATTTTATCCTATTTCTATTTATTTATGTTATTACATTTTTATCTCTTTAATTTTCTCGCGTGCACTGGCTCGTATTCATTTGATGTTCTGTCTAATTGTCTTATCTGTGAAGCACTTTGAACTGCACTTACCTGTATGAAAGGTATGGATTGATTGATAAGCTAAGCTAACCTGCTGCTGATGGTAGCTTCATATTTACTGTACAGATATGAAATTGGTGTCAATCTTTTCATCTAACTTTTGGCAAGAATGCGAGTACACATATTGCTCAAAATGTCTGATTATTCCTTTACAAGATACTTTTTGATCCCAGTATGAGCAATTTGCAGCATTTTCTCTACTTCAACTAAAACCGAGGTGTCCATTCAGTCATTTGTGCTTTAGTTTTTACCAAGACAATGAACTATATCATGCTTCCTCAATGAACTTACCCCCGAATTAAAGCAGTCACTAGATATCTCCAATCCGTATAGTGTCATGGTTATAGTAAGAGGTGAGAAAGCACTTTAAATATATTGCATATTCAATATATAAACAGAGCCAATAATTCTCAACAACAAAGAATGTCGTTAAGCCAGCTGACACAAAACCAACAGTCTCGCTGCCTCTCAGCTTGCAAACCCTGAAGCAACGTGCTAAGTTGGTCACCCAACAGCCTTTAGTCACACTGAGAGAGACTGAGGCATGACAGCCTGACTAGACA
The DNA here is from genome assembly GCA_036023855.1 of Gadopsis marmoratus. Classification (NCBI taxonomy): domain Eukaryota; kingdom Metazoa; phylum Chordata; class Actinopteri; order Centrarchiformes; family Percichthyidae; genus Gadopsis; species Gadopsis marmoratus. The sequence goes on along the minus strand of JAVQJF010054177.1, from coordinate 2,203 downwards.
GACGAGGGAAGAGACAAAGGGAGGCAGGAAGTGAATTAGATGGAGGGATGGAAACACAGTCATCTGCAGTCACATCATATCACAGTGACAGAGATATTTCTAAGACAACAGGCTGGACCGCTTTCAGCTAGACTGGACTGGAGCGGATGCTCTCTCATCTGTTACTCAGTACACAGGCAGATCACTATTTGTACATGAACCTACGGATGCCACAGTGCATTTGTGTAGCAGAACTTGCAGTCTGTCACTGAATTAAATTTATCATCAGTTATATTTTCTTTGCCAGGCTGAGATTTAACTCCTTTGAGTCGACATCCAGGAACATGCATCATCATAACACACTAACCACACCACACTGAACTGCAGTGGGCCCTCTTCAAATCTGAGCGTCTCCACTAACCAGGTCACTAGAATAGGAGCTCTGAGCCATGAGAGTTCCCACGCACTCGGAGAGGAACTGTAGCCTAAATGTGAAGCCACCGTAGCTGCAACTCCACTGCTGACATTTGGGAAAGCAGACTTTACACTTTTGATATTCCACTCCGAGGGGGATTTGAACGTCTTCAAATGCAGCCTTTAAACTGTGACCGTAAGCAAAAAACAAATTCCTTGAAACTGAACAGACAGTTGGAAAGGAAAATAGAGGACAGAGAAAACCGTTGTTTGGTGCTGGACAGGTAGCATATAGTGGGTTTGTTGGAGTTTTTTTGGTTAAAACAGCTTCCTGCTGTGGCCCAAAAAGGAGGCTGATAAGAGCCGTGAGAGTGAAGCAAAACAGTAAAGTTGCAGGCCAGAAGAAACTAACTAATAAAACTCCGTATGTCTTAGGGCAACTGTAAAGTCTAGTGATACTTCTGTGAGATCGTCAATATTAGCAACCCCTTTTGCCAACAAGTAGTCATGTAATGCATTGTTAAAATAGAAATATTGACTACAGCAGCTTTAGATTAATATATCGTCTTTTCTCAAACATTAAGACACATACCGGGGTTGGGGACTGAACACAAAAAGTCACTTGCAGTGTGTGTTGAGGAGGAGTACAACATGTAAATCAATGCCAGTGGATAACCAGACAGAGATGTATTCGACACCAGGAGAGACACAAAGACATGCTAACATGCCAGTCCTCTGTGTAAACACATGAAGAAAGGGCCAATCTGCTCTCAGTCTTTCCCTCCGTATCTGTCAATGTGATAACTTTATTGGTAGACTGCTCTGTCTCATGTTCCTCTTATCTCTCCCCCTCCTTGGCAAGCCCCATCTAGCGACTGGTCTGCCACAAACAAAGCACATTGCACTGTGAGAAAATGGCCCTACTTCTTTGGGGCAAAGCCTTCACTTGACTTTTTGGTCAAAAAAGGAAAACAAGGAGTAGTCTGGCCTCTATTCATGCATGTTTCATATCTTTTTACAAAGTTAAGTATTATTTACTAAAGCACATTTGTGCTGCAGACAATAGGTGGATAATGTTACACTTTCCTCAACTTGGAAGGTAAGGAGAGACATTATATGAAGGATGGGAATAAAGCATTCGATCTCAAGTTATAGTGAAGCTATGCAGGGTATTTTACAAGCTGTATTTTCTGTTATACAAATACTTGACACCGGAAAATGCGGAGGTGAAGTGTTGCGTTTATTGTAAAGACAATAGCTTCTAGAGGATGAGGTAATGGCATTCTTGCATTACTGGTGTCGTTTTATTGCCTGAGAAATGTTTACACAGCATGCAGGAATATGTCCACGGATCAGTTTCTACATTTGATCCCTTCGCTTAATTAGTGAGCTTTAGAGGTGGATTCTGTTACCTTTGAACAGGGCTGGGCTAGCTGATTTCCCCTAGTCTTTATTCAAAACTAAGCTAAATACTCTGCTCAAAAAAATGAAAGGAACACTTTTTAAGCAGAGTATAGCATCAAGTCAATTAAACTTCTGGGATACTGATCTGGTCAGTTAAGTAGCAGAGGGGGTTGGTAATCAGTTTCAGCTGCTTTGGTGTTAATGAAATTAACAACAGGTGCACTAGAGGGGCAACAATGAGACGACCCCCAAAATAGGAATGGTCTTACAGGTGGAGGCCACTGATATTTTTTCCCCTCCTCATCTTTTCTGACTGTTTTCACTAGTTTTGCATTTGGCTAGGGTCAGTGTCACTACTGGTAGCATAAGGTGATACCTGGACCCTACAGAGGTTGCACAGGCAGTC